>CAUYPK010051296.1:0-26165 GCA_963574355.1 Loris lydekkerianus | reverse complement strand
GGATTCATTGAGGGTACAATAAACCAGGTTACACTGATTGCATTTTTTAGGTAAAGTCCCTCTTACAATCGTGTCTTGCGCCCAGAAGGTGTGGCACACACCAAAGCCCCACTCCCCTCCCTCCTTCCTCTCTTTGCTCTTCCTTTCTGATTTCATTTCTTTTCTTTCTTTTTTTTTTTTTTTAAGCAGGAACTCAACTTTATTGCATCAAGCAGCTGCTTATATAGACCATGGGGAAGGGGCGGGGAAAGAAGGCGGGGATTGAGGTGCGTGACAGGGTTGGGCCAATGGCATGGTACCGCGTTGGCTGTATCTAGGTAGAGGCATTTTCAGGCCGGGTCTTGCTGAGTCATTGCTACGCAGAAGTAGCTCGATGGATCTACTTCTAGTCAGGCTCAGGAAGTTGCACTAGGCCTCAGGCACATGGCAGGGCCCAACAATTCCCTCTTTTGTTTTTTGGATGGAGGAAAAACATAGCCCCTGTCTTAGGTTGCCTGCCCTTGCAGTTTCAGTCTTACCCATCAAGGGGATACAAACATCAATGGTTTGGTCCCTGTCTTAGGTTGACTGAACGCAGAGTGATCTTACCCAGACAGATTTCTTGAAGAGTTTTCCCTGCACTCTCCTCTAGTATTTTTATAGTTTCATGTCTTAAGTTTAGATCTTTAATCCAGTGAGAGTCTATCTTAGTTAATGGTGAAAGGTGTGGGTCCAGTTTCAGTCTTCTACAAGTTGCCAGCCAGTTCACCCAGCACCATTTGTTAAATAGGGAATCTTTTCCCCACTGAATGTTTTTAATTGGCTTGTCAAAGATCAAATAATGGTAAATAGCTGGCTTCATCTCTTGGTTCTCTATTTATTTATTTATTTATTTCTCTTTCTTTCTTTCTTTCTTTTTTTTTTTTTTTTGAGATTGCAATAAGATAGGATGCCACTGCATGCTAGCCTGGGCAATAGAGCAAGACTCTGTCTCAAAAATAAATAAATACATACATACATATGTACATACATACATAAAACAAATAAGGTCAGGTGCAGTGGTTCACACTTGTAATCCCAGCACTCTGGGAGGCCAAGGCAGGAGGATTGCTTGAGTTCAGGAGTTCAAGACCAGCCTGAGCAAGGACAAGACCCCAGCTGTACTAAAAATAGAAAAGTTAGCCAGGTGAGGTGTGGGTGCCTGTAGTCCCAGGTACTTGGGAAGCTGAGGCAGGAGGATCATTTGGGCTTAGGAGTTTGAGGTTGTTGTGAGCTAGGCTGACATCATGGGACTCTAGCTTGGACAACAGAGTGAGATTCTGTCTCAAAGAAAAAAAAAAAAAGGGTGGCACCTGTGGCTCAGTGAGTAGGGCGCCGGCCCCATATACCGAGGGTGGCGGGTTCAAACCCAGCCCCGGCTGAACTGCAACCAAAAAATAGCTGGGCGTTGTGGCGGGCGCCTGTAGTCCCAGCTGCTCGGGAGGCTGAGGCAGGAGAATCACAGAAGCCCAAGAGCTGGAGGTTGCTGTGAGTCCTGGCCACTCCACTGAGGGCCGTAAAGTGAGACTCTGTCTCTACAAAAAAAAAAAAAAAATTAAAAAAAAAAAAAGAAAACAAAAGAGAAACAAAAAAAGAAAAGAAAAGAAAAAGCTTTAGAAAATGAATGAATGAAATAAATTATAAGGTGATGTAGGTAAATATGAAAGAGATTAATCTGTCACCATCAAGCTTTATTCATAGGGACTAAATGGAATTAGAACCCAGTGGAATTCAGCTGTGGGTGTTTTCTATTTCTGATATGATGGAGACTAAGACATTCTTCTTTTTCAGTGTGTCTTTTTATTTTTTATTTATTTATTTTTTTTAATTTAAATAGAGAAAGGGTCTTGCTCTTGCTCAGGCTGATCTTGAACTCCTGAACTCAAGGGATCCTCCCAGTTTGGCCTTTCAGAGTGCTAGTATTACAGGTGTGAGCCACCGTGCCTGGTCTGTGTTTCTACTCATAAAGAAGACTTGAATAAACTTTTGTATTTTTATTTACGCAATTCATATTCTCCTTGCCAAAATTATTTCTAGGTACTTTATTTTGTGTAGTTACTGTGAACAAAGTTTCTTTTTCATCATATCTTCTAATTGCTAATCCATAGAAATGGTCTTGCAGGGCATGGTGGTTTATGCCTGAATCCCAGCATTTTGGAAAGGCGAAGTAAAAGGATCATTTGTGCCCAGGAGTAAGAGATCAGATGAAACAACAGAATGAGACCCCACCTCTACCAAAAATTTGTTTAAATTAGCTGGGAGGGGCAGTGTATCTGTAGTTCTAGTTACTAGGGAGGCTGAGACTGGAGAATTATCTGAGCCTGAGAATTTGAGGTTGCTATGAGCTATAATGATGCCAGTGCAGTCCAGGCTGCACAACTCAGTGAGACCCTGTCTCCAAACAAAACAAAACAACCCAAAGAAATGGTGTTACAGAAAGTATATCATCTTATATACTCTTTTTCTTTTCTTTCTTTCTTTCTTTCTTCCCTTTTTTTTTTTTTTTTTTTTTTTGAGATTTTGAGACAAGAGTCTCACTTTAATTGCCCTAGGTAGTGTGCTGTGGCATCACAGCTCACAGCAATCTCAAACTCTTCACCTTATGTGATTCTCTAGTCTCAGTCTCCCAAGTAGTTGGGACTACAGGTGCCCACCACAACACCTAGCTATTTTTAGAGACAGGAGTCTTGCTCTTGCTCAGGCTGGTCTTGAACTCGTGAGCTCAGGCAATCCATCCGCCTTGGCCTCCCAAGTGCTGGTATTATAGGCATGAGCTACCACGCCTAGCCTAGCTTACATATTCTTTTAAAAAAATTTTTATTAAATCATAACTTTGTACATTGATGCATTTATGGGGTTCAGTGTACTGCTTTGATATACAATGTGAAATGCTTACATTGAACTAAGTAACACATTCATCACAATTATACTCGTTTCTTAATAGTTTTTTTTTTTTTTGTAGAGACAGAGTGCCATGACGTCACAGGACTCACAGCAACTTCTAGCTCTTGGGCCTACGCGATTCTCTTGCCTCAGCCTCTCGAGCAGCTGGGACTACAGGCTGCCTGCCACCTGTATTTTTTGGTTGCAGTTTGGCCCGGGGCTGGGTTTGAACCCGCCACCCTCGGTATATGGGGCCGGCGCCCAACTCACTGAGCCACAGGTGTCCCCCGTTTCTTAATAGTTTTGAAAGGTACCATTGCATCATGCACATTAGGTGAGGTTCCCCCAAATACCCTATCTTATACATTCGTGCTATTTTTCATTTCCTTTATCTGGAGGTACTCAATTTTATTAATTTGAATCAATTTTTGTTTTTAGTTTTATATATTTTTTATCTCTATACCATTAGGGTGAATTAGTTGATTTTAAAAAGTGATCTAGCTATATAACCATGTTCAAATAATGATATATTGCTTTTTATTTATTTTACATATATTTTTTATATAGAACACTTCATGAATTTGCGTGTCATTCTTGCACAGGGGCCATGCTAATCTTCTCTGTATCGTTCCAATTTTAGTATATGTGCTGCTAAAGCAAGCACTGCTTTTTATTTTTGAATACTTTTACATCATACCTAATACATGTTTTGTTACATTGGTCAGAACTCCTAAAACAATATTCTGGGAAAATAACTACACCCTACATCACAGGCTAAGCTAATCTCCCTTATACAGAAAAAGCTCCTACCAAACCAGAGAAAAAGACCATAATAACAAGAGAAGAACGGACGAAGGATATGAACAGACAGTTCAGAGAGAAAGGAATATGAAAACATAAGGGGAAAAAATGTTCAATCTCACTTCTTTAAAAAAAATTTTTTTTTTTTAATTTTTTTGCTTTGTCTCAGGGTGGGGCAAGAGGGGCCCCAGGCCCCACCTGAAATGGCTGCTGTCCCACCCCCTTAACCTCACTTTTAGTGAGAAAAATGCTGTGGTGCCATTTCTCACTCAACAGATTGGCAAATAACCAGAAATTTGTTAACACTGTATGTTGAGAGGCTGTGGGAAAACAGGTGCTCTCATTCACTGTTGGTAGGAATGTAAATTGACTTAATCCCTACGGAGGGCAATTTGGAAATATCTGTCAAAATTATAAATGCTTATACCCTTTGACCCAGCAATATCACTCCTAGGAATTTATCCTGTGGATATATTTGCACACGTGGTAATTGACCTATGGGCAAGGTTATTCACTGCAGAATTGTTTGTAATAACAGAAAATTGGAAACTATCCAAATGTTCCTCAATAAGGACCTGGCTAAATAAATTGTAATATATCCTTTAAATGGAGTACTGTGTCACCAAGAAAGTATGATATGCTGATGAAGAAAGATCTTCAAGATATATCACAAAGTAAAAAAAAAAAGAAGCATAAAACATTATGCTATGCTACCTTTTGTTGAGAGAAAATGGGGCAAAATGAGAATATATATATTTTACTTGTATATTCATAAAGAAATTCTGGAATAATGCATCAGTTACTTATCACAGTAATTACCTTTGGTAACTGGGTGTGAACCAATAATAGATAGTAAATGTTTAACTGAACTTGCTTATTTTTAAAAATGTTTTGAACCATGAAAATGTATTGTCTATTTTTTTTTTAAGTGGGAAAAACATACTTAAATTGGCCATTCTGGACCCCTTTTAAATTGTCAACAGGAAATGGTGAAGAGGCTGGTCCCATACCCACAGAGACTCACCATATTAGCAGGTAAGTATGTATGTACAGCTTTCTGCTTTGGCGCCAGAAGACCTGGTTAAGCTGGATTCCAATACTGGCTATATCCTTGGGCTCGTTCCTTTATCACCTCTGAAAGAATACAAACCACTAGTGGTGGTCACAAGGATTGAATGAGGGAGATAATTCTATATAGGTTTTAGTTCATGTTTTCATGTTTTCTGATCGTTGGCACTCACTCCTCCCTCTTCCCAAGGCACCTGGTACCCACTTCCCTACCAAACCCTTGTGCTCTATGATAGTAGTTTGTTGGTAAATCTGATCCCTGTGAAGGCACCTCCTCTCTTCCTTCCCTGTCTTACTTCTCTCACTCCCTGCCCACCCCCACCGGTACTCAGCATGGATGCCCAGCATGTAGTAGGCTGAAGTGGGTGCAGAATAAGTGTGGGTTCATTCATTCAACAAAGATGCAGGAACCTGCTCTTTGGCCAGGTACTCTGTTTGCCGCTGAGCGTTGAAGAGATATGTGGCCCTAGCTGACAGTGTAGCAGAAGAGACGGGAATTGAACAGAAACTTCAAGGCAGTGGGATGAGTGAGAAAAAGAAATAGCATATAAAGTACAGTACGAGAAGACCCTGCAGAGCAACTAATCTGGGACAGTCTCCCATAGGAAGTGACGTGGTTTTTTTTTAAGAGACAGAGTTTCACTTCATTGCCCTCAATAGAGTACCATGGTGTCACAGCTCACAGCAACCTCCTCCAGCTCCTAGGCTTAGGTGATTCTCTTGCCTCAGCCTCCTGAGTAGCTGGGACTACAGGCGCCTGCCACAACGCCCGGCTACTTTTTTTTGCAGGGTTTTTTTTTGGCTGGGGCTGGGTTTGAACCCACCACCTCTGGCATATGAGCCCTACCTCTTTGAGCCACAGGCACCGCCCCCGGCTATTTATTTTTTGTTGCAGTTTGGCGGGGGCTGGGTTTGAACCCGCCACCCTTGGTATA
Organism: Loris lydekkerianus; assembly: GCA_963574355.1. Taxonomy (NCBI): domain Eukaryota; kingdom Metazoa; phylum Chordata; class Mammalia; order Primates; family Lorisidae; genus Loris; species Loris lydekkerianus. Next base: position 20,460 of record CAUYPK010051296.1, on the reverse strand, counting down.
TGGGGCCAGCGCCCTACTCACTGAGCAACAGGTGCCATCCAGGAAGTGACTTTTAAAGTGAAAAATTAAAGATAAATGGAATTATTATAGCCAAGATTATGAAGAAGATGGTGCAGGCAGAAGCAAGTGCCTCCCCAAAGATAGGGGTTTTATGTTTCTGGGGAGCCAGAAGGCCAGCATGGCTGACCCTTTGGGAATGAGGAGGCAAGGAAAATCTGTTAACGCTGATGGGCTTAATAAGAACAATAGATTTCCATTGCAGGGTTTTAGGCAGGAGAAAGTATTGATTAGGTTTGGATTTTTTTTTTTTTTTTTTGAGGCAAAGTCTCACTATGTTGCCCTGGGTAGAGTACTATGGCATCACAGCTCACAGCAACCTCAAACTCTTGGGCTTAAGTGATTCTCTTGCCTCAGCCTCCCAAGTAGCTAGGACTACAGGTGCCCGCCACAACACCCAGTTATTTTTTGGTTGTAGTTGTCATTGTTTGGCAGGCCTGGGCTGGATTTCAACCTACCAGCTCCAGCCATATATGTCTCGTGCCCTAGCCTCTGATTTACAGGCTCCAAGCCTGGGCTAAGTTTTTTTTTTTTTTTTTGAGGCAGTGTCTCAGTATGTTGTCCTCGGTAGAGTGCTATAGTGTCACAGCTCACAACAACCTCCAACTCTTGGGCTTTAGTGAGTCTCTTGCCTCAGCCTCCCAAGTAGCTGGGACTACATGTACCTGCCACAATGCCCGGCTATTTTTTTATTGCACTTGTCATTGTTGTTTAGCTGGCCCGGTCTGGGTTCGAACCTGCCACCCTTGGTGCATATGGCCAGCACCATAACCACTGTGCTATGGGCGCCAAGCCTGTTGGGCTAATTTTTAGGTTTTTTGTCTTACTATGTTTTCTAGGCTGGTCTTGAACTCCTGGCTTCAAGCTATCCTCCCACCTTAGTCTCCTGAAGTGTGGGAATTACAGGCATGAGCCACCACATCCAGCAAGTTTTCATGTTTTGTTGTTGTTTGTTTGTTTGTTTGTTTGTTTTTAGACAGAGTCTCACTATGTCGCCCTTCGTAGAGTGCTGTGGTGTCACAGCTCACAGCAACCTCCAACTCTTGGGCTTAAGCGATTCTCTTGCCTCAGCCTTCCAAGCAGCTGGGACCACAGGTGCCAGCCACAACCCTGGCTATTATTTTGTTACAGTTGTCATTTTGTTTAGCTGCCCCCGCCAGCCTCGGTGCATATGGCTGGTGCTGTAACCACTATGCTATAAGCACCAAGCCTGTTTGTAAATATTTTTGACAAGATACTGAACTTTGAAATTTAAGCTTTGGTCATAACATCTTTGATTACGGAAAAAATTAAGGCTGAAGAATGAATTAAAGCATTCATTATATATACTAAATGTGTTTATTATGTTAACTATTAAGATTATTGCTGATTTCCACCAAGGAGTTATTAACTATAATGACCTCCATATATAAAATGTTTTTAGACAGTGTCTTACTCTGTTACCCTGGGTAGAGTGTTGTGGCATTGCAGCTCACAGCAACCTCAAACTCTTGGGCTTAAGTAATCCTCTTGCCTCAGCCTCCCAAGTAGCTGGGACTACAGGTGCCCACAACAACACCTGGTTAGTTTTTTCTATTTTTAGTAGATAGGATCTCATGCTTGCTTAGGCTGATCTCAAACTCCTGAGCTTAGGCAATCCACCTACCTCAGCCTTCCAGAGTGTTAGGATTAGAGCCATAAGCCACTATGCCCAGCCTCAATAAATATTTTTAACCAAGGGACTCTGATTTGTCTTCAAAGTCTTCTCCCAAGATTATTTAATGAAAACACTCTCTGGTATTAAAACAAAAAAGCCTGGCTGGGTACCTGTAGCTCAAGCGGCTTGGGTGCCGGCCACATGCACCAGAGCTGGCGGGTTCGAATTCTGTCTGGGCCTGCCAAACAACAATAACAACTACAACCAAAAAATGGCTGGGCATTGTGATGGCCGCCTGTAGTCCCAGCTACTTGGAAGGCTGAGGCAAGAGAACCACTTGAGCCCAGGAGTTGGAGGTTGCTGTGAGCTGCTCTACCCAGGGTGACAGCTTGAGGCTCTGTCTCAAAAAAAAAAAATAAATTAAATAAATAAAAAAATAAAAGCCAACCACACAACTAAATAAACTCTCACTTGTTAAGGATAGCACTTGAAATTGAAATTGATTAAATTTTGACCAACCAGAACATTTATAAAACTATTTGTGATTAATTAAAAAACTATTATAGGGCTCAATGCCCGTAGCTCAGTGGTTGGGGTGCCAGTCACATACACCAGGGCTGGTGGGCTTGAACCCAGCCTGGGCCTGGTGAACAACAATGACAACTACAACAAAAAAAATAACTGGTGTTGTGGTGAGTGCCTGTAGTCCCTGCTACTTGGGAGGCTAAGGCAGGAGAATTGCTTAAAGCCCAAGAGTTTGAGGATGCTGTGAGCTGTGATGCTACAACACTCTACTGAGGGCAACATCCTGAGACACTGTCTCAAAAACAAACAAAAATTGGTGGCGCCTGTGGCTTAACAGGGGAGGGTGTTGGCCCCATATGCCAGAGGTGGAGGGTTCAGACCCAGCCCCAGCAAAAAATTAAAAAAAAAAATAAATAAAAACTATTGTCGATCAAATTATAAGAAAATGATTTTTCTTTTTTTTTTTGCAGTTTTGGCCGGGGCCAAAACTTGAACACACCACCCCCGTTATATGGGGCTGGCGCCCTACTCCTTGAGCCATAGGCACCACCCTAGGAAAATGATTTTTATCATTTTGTTTATTTTTGTGTAAACAAGTATAAGGTTTTTTTTTTTTTGTTTGTTTTTTTTGAGACAGAGTCTCAAGCTGTTGCCCTGGGTAGAGTGCTATGGTGTCATAGCTCACAGCAACCTCAAACTCTTGGGCCCAAGTGATTCTCTTGCCTCAGCCTCCCAAGTAGCTGGGACTACAGGTGCCTGCCACAACATCTGGCTATTTTTAGAGATGGGGTCTCACTCTTGTTCAGGCTGGTCTCAAACCTATGAGCTCAAGCAATCCAACCACCTCAGCCTACCAGAGTGCTAGGATTACAGGCGTGAACCACCACACCCGGCCAGAAGTATAAGGGTTTTCTTATCATTGTGTCCCTAGCCCTAGTCAAGCATGTGATACCTGTCAGATCTAAAAAAAAAATATATATATATATATATTTAGGTCTCAAAAATATTAAGTGAATGAATTACTGAATTAGTAGAGAGAATGCTTCCTTGTGCTCCCATTCATAAAATTTCTTTTTCTATCTTTCTTTCTTTTTTTTTCTCTCTCTCTTTTTTTTTTGATATAGAGTCTCACTATGTCGCCCTCAGTCGAGTGCTATGGCAACACAGCTCACAGCAACCTCAAACTCTTGGGCTTGAGGGATTCTCTTTTCTCAGCCTCCCAAGTAGCTGGGACTACAGGCGTCCATCACAATGCCAGGCTATTCTTTTTATTGCAGTTGTTATTGTTATTTTGTTTGTTTGTTTTTAGCTACTAAATTATTTAAATTATCAAATATCACTTCAACTCGTGAAACCAGCTACTCACCAAACTCATCAAACGTAAATAATAGGTTTGATAATAAAAACCTAAAGTCGGCCAATTCCACAGAGTAGGCACTCTGGCGGGAGATACCTTTGGTTGTGAATGCCCTAGCTATTCTTTTTTGTTGTTTTTGTTGTTTTTGTTGTTGTTGTTGTTGTTGTTTAGGTGGCTGAGGCCAGGTTCAAACCTGCCAGCCTTGGTGTATGTGGCTAGTGCCATAACCACTGTGCTACAGGCGCCGAGCCCCATTCACAAAATTTCTAATGAAAAAGTATTTCTGCACTTTACTTTATCTACTCTAATCTTCAAGAGGAAAGGAATACACAGAAGTTAAGGATTGTCATTGAGCCAGGAAAGAACTTGAAACCTTCTAGTAGTTTTGTCACTTTACAAATGGCAAAGAGCTCTGGCTATTAAGGGTAAACGTGGGAGAAGAATCCAGATCTCCTGATTCCAAACATTTTCCTCTGTCCTATTTTGCAGCTCCCAACTTAAAAAAAAAAAGTGGCAATCTTCATTCATAAAAATAGTTTGTTTGTTTCTTTTTTGAAACCATCTCACTATGTTGCCCTCGGTACAGTGCCGTGGCGTCACAGCTCACAGCAACCTCAGACTCTTGGGTTTAAGCGATTCTCTTGCCTCAGCCTCCCAAGTAGCTGGGACTGTAAGTGCCTGCCACAATGCCTGGCTATTTTTTAGAGACAGGGGTCTTGCTCTTGCTCAGGCTGGTCTTGAACTCCTGAGCTCAAGCAATCCACCTGCCTCAGCCTCCCATGTGCTGGGATTACAGGTGTGAGCCACTGCACTTGGCGCAGTATTTGTCTTTGAAGCTCCACTTACTCTAGCCCTCTCACTGGCCCTCTTTCTGTCCCTTTAGGGCCATTTAGTTAGTGGTCCTCTTTACTTCTTGCAACCAGCCTTTCCCAAATCCCACCATCACCTTGCAAAAAACATGCTTGCCAATCTTTCACTCCCACTAAAGCTTATACACCCGAAAGCATTCTCTCCATCTCATACCAGTTGACTATGAGGAAAAACCAGAAAGGAGAAATAACACTGTCTTCATCTTCTGCTTCCCTAAAGGCAGAAACTGGAAGATAATTCTAAGACCTATCCCTGAATACTTAGAGTCCTTCTGGAGAGAATTGCTATTTGGGGCATAAAATGACCTTGTGGAGGCAGGAAGTACAAGCCTGGTTTTCTCTTCTTAGTTCTAGTCTATGGAGGTCCACTCACCTCTTCATCTCCGAGTTTCAGCCAGAAGGTCCAGGAGGTTCTTTTGAGCTCCTTAATGGGAAAAATAGGAGGCCGGGAGCCCAAACAGGCTACACTCTACATGAAGTATTGATGTTAGAGCAGAAGACTAGGAGACATGGCTGAGATTGGATACAGATGCTTTAAGATTGGTATTAAACAACCCTTAAACCAAAGGGGCTGATATCCATAGGTAAGAACCAGCTTCAACCAGATTGTCAGCTGTCTCTGCCACCCTATGTAAACTTTGACTAATTACATTATCATTTACATTTTGGTTTTAAAATTTCTCTATCCTTGAAATCACTGTGATAGTTCCAATATGAGGGGGAGGGAACCCAATTTTAGAAATTACTACCCACATTCTTAGAAAGAGCCAACTCTGGTCTTGAATATTCCTCCCTTCGATGAGTAAGACTATGAAAGATCTAAAACCACTTCCTTTTAGGAAGCTGCTCGTTTCAAGCCTGTCAGCTCTCCTCCCTAAGTGTGTACTTTTCCTTTCAATAAAGCTTTTATTTTCTTGGCTTATGTGGCATATCCTGAAATTTTTTTCTGCAATGAAACCAAAAATTTGGAAAACCCTCCATGTGAAGTCTGGTAACAGCAGAGTAAGTGAACTCTTCTGATGGAAAGAAGATGAGGCACTGTTGAAACTTCCAATTGCCCCTTACTGTTATATTATAGGCTTACCTACCTCAAGAACCAGGCTCAGTATCTTTGCATTTTTCTCTAGGATCAGAATTAATGCTACTATAAGAGAAGGTTGGACAAATTCTCATGACATGCTGACTGAACAACTCCATTGACCTGCCATTAGTCCTTTTTTTTTTTTTTGAAGTTTTTGGCTGGGGCTGGGTTTGAACCCAGTACCTCTGGCATATGGGGCCAGCGCCCTACTCCTTTGAGCCACAGGCATCACGCTGCCATTAGTTTTTTTTTACCTAAGGCAATGGAAGCATGACCTCCTCAGAAAACTGAGGTTGTGTGGAGCCCTCTGGGATTTTGAAAATGCTAGAATATGTCAGGGCCCAGGGGGCTCTCTAACCCCCTGGACTAATCTGTGTATAGCCTGGGTTTCTTTTTCTTTCTCGCTCTCTCTCTTTTTTTTTTTTTTTTGAGATAGAGTCTCACTCAGTTGCCCTCCGTAGAGTGCTCTGGCATCATAGCTCACAGCAACCTCAAACTCTTGGGCTCAAGCAATTCTCTTATCTCAGCCTCCCGAGTAGCTGGGACAACAGGCTCCACCACAACACCCGGCTATTTATTTATTTATTTTGAGACAGAGTCTCACTATGTCATCTTCGGTAGAGTGCCATTAAGTCACAGTTCACAGCGACCTCAAACTCTTGGGCTCAAGCGATTCTCCTGCCTCAGCCTCCCAAGTAGCTGAGACAACAGGCACCTGCCACAACACCCAGCTATTTTTCTGTTGCAGTTGTCATTGCTTTTTAGCTGGCCTGTGCTGGATTTGAACCCACCACCCTAGGTGTATCTGGCTGGCACCTTAACCACTGTGCTATAGGCACCCTAGCTATTTTATTTTATTTTATTTCTAAGAGACAGGGTCTTGGCTCAGCACTCGTAGCTTAGTGAGTAGGGCACTGGCCACGTACACCGAAGCTGGCAGATTTAAGCCCAGTCTGGGTCTGCTAAACAACAATGACAACTGCAACCAAAAAATAGCCGGGCGTGGTGGGCGCCTATAGTCCCAGCTACTTGGAAGGCTGAGATAAGAGAATCCCTTAAGCCCAAGAGTTTGAGGTTGCTGTGAGCTGTGATGCTACAGCACTCTACTGAGGGTGACATAATGAGACTCTGTCTCAAAAAAAAGAAAGAAAGAAAGAAAAGAAAAGAAAAGAAAAGAAAAGAAAAGAAAAGAAAAGAAAAGAAAAAGAAAAAGACACGGTCTTGCTGTAGCTCAGCTGGTCTTGAACTCATGAGCTCAAGCAATCTACCCACCTTGGCCTCCCAGTGTGCTAGGATTACAGGCGTGAGCCATCATGCCTGGCCAGGAAAATATTTTAGTTTGAATTTATAATGTCATACATTCTCTGTATTCATGTGTTGTTGGCAAAAGTAACCTCAAACCTCAAACTCTCGGGCTCAAGCAATTCTCTTGCCTCAGCCTCCTGGGTAGCTGGGACTACAGGTGCCTGATACAATGCCTGGCTATTTTTAGAGACGGGGTCTAGCTCTTTCTCAGGCTGGTCTCGAACCCATGAGTTCAGGCAATCCACCTTCCTTGGCCTCCCAGAGTGGTAGGATTACAGGCGTGAGCCACCGTGCTGGGCCTGAATTTAGTTTTTGGTCTTATTTCTGATTATCTCTATATACAAAGTAACTGGCAAGTAAAAGATACTGATGAATGGTATTCAGGCAATTTTCTTCTAAATAACTACTACTACTTGGTTTCCAGGAGATTGCTTCATCCATCTACAGAAAGGGTAAGCGTCCAACATTCAGAGCCTTGCGATAAAGCCCCTTTGGCAATCTTCAAAATGTTGTTTGAGAAACGGTTGAGTGAGAAGAGAATTTTCATTGATTTCTTCGTTTTCAAGAGCCCTTCTTTTTCATTCTCTCTCTCTCTTTTTTTTTTTTTTTTGAGATAGAATCTCATAGTGTCACTCTAGGTAGAGTACTATGGCATCACAGCTCAAAGCAACCTCAAACTGTTGGGTTTAAGCGATTCTCAGCCTCAGCCTCCCGAGTAGCTGGGACTACAGGTGCCCGCCACAATGTCTGGCTTTTTTTTTTTTTTTTTTTTTTTGTTGTTGTTGTTGTTGTCATTGTCGTTTAGCAGACCTGGGCTAGGTTCCAACCCACCTCAGTGCATGTGGCTGGCGCCGTAACCACTGTACTACAGGCACCCAACCTCTCCTCAATTTTCCCAAAGTAAGAAGAGGAAGAAGAATGAATGTATATCCGTACGAACAAAAAATTTTTACATACTCATGGAATTATATTATAAAAGGAGCTTATAGAAAAGAATATTACGATTTCATGCTTATACAGATGCTCCTGGATTTACGATAGGGTTATGTGTGTTAAACCTATTTCAACTTAGGCGTTGAAAATATATTTTATACACATATCCTGTGGAATGTTATAGCTTAGCCTAGCTTATTGTCAATGTGCTCAGATCACTTACATTAGCCTACAATTGGGCAAAATCATCTAACACAAAGCCTATTTTATAATAAAGTTTTCAGTATGTCATACTGAATACTGCACTAAAAGTGAAAAACAGAATGGTTGTATGGGTACTTTGAAATATGATTTCTACTGAGAGTGTATCACTTTCCCACCATCATACAGTCAAAATATCATAAATCCATGGTGCAGGTTGTCTGTACATATATGTTGTTTCTCACATTCTTTTTTTTTTTTTTTTTTGGCAGAGCCTCAAGCTATCCATCACCCTGGGAAGAGTGCCGTGGCATCATAGCTCACAGCAACCTCCAACTCCTGGGCTTAAGTGATTCTGTTGCCTCAGCCTCCCAGGTAGCTGGCTGGCTATTTTTTGGTTGTATCTGTCATTGTTGTTTGGCAGGCCTGGGCCAGATTTGAACCTGCCAGCTCTGGTGTATGTGGCTGGCACCATAGCCGCTTGAGCTATAGGCGCTGAGACTGTTTTTCACATTTCTAAGATAAATGACATACACCCTGAACTACAGGGGATTAGAGGGATTAGAATTGCTGAAATTGTGACTAGAATGGCTCATACATTCATGTAGCATTTTTAATTCACTTTTCATGCTAAAAGTGTTCAAATATTATTCGCTTAAAAATCTTCAGATCCCAGTTACATTACAAATAAAGAGTCATACTGGCAAATCATGCTAGACCATTTTTAAGAAAATATCCCATGAACTGTGGCAATTTTCAAAAAATCCCTGAGTACATGTGGCTCCTGTTGTTAAAACAAATTTCTTGGCTTGGTGCCTGTAGCTCAAGCAGCTAGGGCATCAGCCACATATACCAGAGCTGGTGGGTTTGAATCCAGCCCCAGCCCGCCAAACAGCAATGATGACAACTACAACCAAAAAAAAAAAAAAAAAAAATAGCTGGGTGATGTGGTGGGTGCCTGTAGTCCCAACTACTTGGGAGGCTGAGGCAAGAGAATTGCTTAAGCCCAAGAGTTGGAGGTTGCTGTGAGCTATGACGCCACAGCACTCTACCCAGGGTGATAGCTTGAGACTCTGTCTCAAAATAAATAAATACATACATGCATACATACATTTCTTGTGGGAGGATGGGAGTGAATGAGAAATCACTTAATGGGTACAATGTACTTAATTTGGGTGATGAATACTCTAAAACCCCAGATTTGACCAGTATGAGATATACGCATGTAATGAAATTGCACATGTAGCCCATAAATAGTTAACTTCTTACGCTAACCCTTTTGCTTTGGAATTTGGGCCATAGCTCTGAAATACATTTGAAGAGAACACAAAAGTTCCCAATTGAGTCAGGCTAGAAAAAACTTAAAAAAAAAAAAAAAAACCATTATATCTATATGTTCCAGGAATTCTCCTTTTAGGGCAGTGCTTCTCAACCTTCCTAATGCCGCGGCTCTTTAATATAGTTCCTGTGGAACTGTAATACCACTGTTCTAGGAAATAGTATTTCTTTCTTGTGTTTTCCCCAATATTTTGGAATTTATATCCAAATGGAAAGGAAAGAACTGAAAGAGCTTATTCTGTCCGGGACGCTTCTTCATATTTCATTCATTCAATTAATGAATTAATTTTATCAGGATATCCTAGCATTCTTTTCACTTTATTTTCAAATACATTAACTTTTTTGTTCTTTTCCCCATCTTAAAATGTCAACAATAATTACTACCTCCTTGGGTTGTTGTAAAAATTAAATAGCTAGCGTCAAAACACTTCTGATTATGGCAGAACTACTACTGCTTGAGCAATGTTGACCAAAGCATTCACTTGTATTGCTGCATATGCCATTTCAATCTATTCCCAAAGTACCACCAGTGTAGCCAGTTTTCTATGACACACCACATCTTTTAAGCTTCCCCACAGGTAGAAGTCAAGGGGTGTTAAATCAGGAGAATGTGAGGGAAACTCAACTGCACCTCTTTGTCCTATTGTCTTGGCAAATCCTCATTGAAGTAAGCTCTCATGTCTTCCTGCATGTAATAATCTTGGGATGAAAACTTTCCATTTTGCTGTTTTAAGAATGCATCCTAGAGGTAGCACCTGTGGTTCAAGGATTAGGGTGCTGGCCCCATATACTGGGGGTGGCGGGTTCAAGCCCGGCCCCAGCCAAAAAAAAAAAAACAAACTACCAAAAAAAAAAAAAAAAAAAGAAGACGAAAAGAAAATGAAAGAATGCATCTGAGCTTGTTTTTGTTTTTTTTTTTGTTTGTTTGTTTTTTGTGTTTTGTTTTTTTCTGAGAGAGAGAGAGTCTCACTGTGTTGCCCTGGGTAGAGTGCTGTGACATCACAGCTCACAGAAACCTCCAACTCCAGGCTTAAGAGGTTCTCTTGCCTCAGCCTCCCAAGTAGCTGGGACTACAGGCACCCACCACAATGCCTGACTATTTTTTGTTGCAGTTGTCATTGTTGTTTAGCTGGCCCGGCGCTGGGTTCTATCCCTCCACCCTCGGTGTACGTGGCTGGCGCTGTAACCACTGTGCTACCGGCACCGAACATTTTTTTTTTTTTTTTTTTTTTTGGAGACAGAGTCTTACTCTATTGTCCAGGCTAGAATGCCATGGCATCACCCTAGCTCACAGCAACTTCAAACTTGTGGGTTCAAGCAATCCTCCTAACTTAGTTTCTCCAGTAGCTAGGAGTACAGGTGTCTATCACAACGTCCAGCTAGTTTTTGTATTTTTGGTAGATACAGGGTCTCACTCTTACTCAGGCTGATCTCCATCTCCTGAGCTCAAGTGATGCTCTTGCCTCATCCTCCCAGAGTGCTGGAATTACAGGTGTGAGCCACTGCGCCTGACCTTTCTCACCTGTTTTTGTTTGTTTGTTTGTTTGTTTGTTTGTTCTTTTTGTAGAGACAGAGTCTCACTTTACCACCCTCGGTAGAGTGCCAATACGTCACACGGCTCACAGCAACCTCTAACTCTTGGGCTTACGATTCTCTTGCCTCAGCCTCCCGAGCTGCTGGGACTACAGGCGCCCGCCACAACGCCCGGCTATTTTTTTATTGCAGTTTGGCCGGGGCTGGGTTTGAACTCGCCACCCTCGGCATATGGGACCTGCGCCCTACTCACTGAGCCACAGGCGTTGCCCTTCTCATCTGTTTTTTAAGCATGATGATAATACAGGCATTCTTCTTGTGATCAGACAACTGGAACACCAGGCAGACTGTATGATGGAGAGCAGAGAGTCAGACCTACTGAGTAGTGACAATTAAATAAAGTGTAATGGGCCTAGTATGGAGTGGCATCTGGTAGCTTTTCTTTTTTGTTCAAAGAGTCATAGCATTTCACATCTGGTAGTGTCTTTCTCATCAACATTAATTTCTAGAACTGCATATAATTACAAAAGCTAAAAAAGATATTTGTTAATTAAATATTTATTAAGCACAACTAAAAAGTTATCACAAAGCCCTTGTCTCTAAGAAATTTGTGGGCTTCTGCAGTAGATATTGCAATAAAACTAAAAAGAAAAAAAAATTGTGGGTGATAGGAAATTGAGATTCTAATTCTACCCCATTCCCTGCAATCTATTACCCTTGTAGATGTGCCTATCTCAGAATATGGTAACTCCGCTCTCCCCATCACTGAGACCAAAATCCATGCAGTCATCTTTGAATCCTCTTCTTTTCACACGTTCTAAATTAATCCTGTAGTAAGTCCTTTTGATTCTACTTTAAAAAAATATTTGGAATCTGGGCGGTGCCTGTGGCTCAAAGGAGTAGGGTGCTGGAGGTGGTGGGTTCAAACCCAGCCCTGGCCAAAAAAAAAAAAAAGTAAAAAAAATAAAAAAATATTTGGAATCTGAATATTTCCATAGCTACACCCTAGTAATTCAATCCTTGAATTACTGTAAAATTTCCTAACAGGTCCCCCTGTTTCTACTCTACTTTCTTGCTCCCCACTCTATTTTCATCACAGGTGTTAGCATGCTCCTATTAAAGTTCAAAGTCAGGGCAAGTCATTATGTCTCAGTTCAAACACTTGGATGCTCACATTCTCAATGAGAAAAAAAGTCAAAGCATTTATCTGACTTTTGACTTAGCCTCTTTATTGTTCTGGCTGCCTTGATAATGCACAGTGCACAGTGGTGTGATGGTAAACGTTTAACAACAGGCTCCCAGAAGAAAAAGTTTTAACTTTTGGCAGATACCCATGGTATACATACTCCCACCATGGCTGATTTCAGGCTAGTGATGTGATAGCACAGACAGTGGAATTGTGGTAGATGCACAGCAGCACACCATTATATGGTGCTTCTGTCATATAGATACCATAGATGTAAATAACCTAAAGAGCATAGATAATAAATGGTAAAGTGCAATAGTGTTTTGAGTGTTTATTACCTTCATTTTAACATAACTTATTTACTAATAAATTTATATAATTTAATTTTGAATAATGGCTATGTTAGACAACCAGTTTTCAAAATTCCTGAAAACTTAACAATTGGCTCCCAGGAGCTAAGACTAGTGGCTCCAGTACACCACTTTAAATAACATACCAAACATGCTCCTGCCTCAGGGCCTTTGTTTTTCCACGTACCTGGGAAGCACTTCTCCCAAATACTTGCAAGAATTTCCTACTTCACCTCTTTCAGGTTTTTATTTTTATTTTTTTTTTTTGTTATTGCAGTTTGGCCAGGGCTGGGTTTGATCCCACTATCCTCAGTATATGGAGCCAGCGCCCTAATCACTGAGCCACTGGCGCCACCCTAGGTTTTTATTTTGAATGTTACTCTGTAGGTGATGCATTCTCCTACCATTCTATCTAAAATCACTCCCCCCCCCACACACACACTCCTATTCTGCTACCATGTTCCTTTTTCTTTCCTTTTCTTTTTTTTTTTTCTTTTTTGAGACAGAATCTCACCCTGTTGCCTGAGCATGAGTGCAGTGACATCATGTTAGCTCACTTGCAACCTCAAACTCCTGGGCTCAAGTAATCCTCCTTCCTCAGCCTCCCAAGTAGCTGGGACTACACATGCACACCACCAGGCCCAGCTAATTTTTTTCTTTTTAGAGATGAGGTCTTGCTATGTTGCCCAGGCTAGTTTCAAACTCCTGGCATACGTGCTCCTCCTGGTTTGGCCTCTCAAAGTGCTGGGATTAGAGGTGTGAGCCATTGTGCCTGCTTGTGATTCATTTTTAATCTTAGCACTCATCATCATGCGACACACTATTTCTCACCTACTTGTGTTGTTTGCTTTTAGTGACCTTTGTTAGAATGAACATTCAATGAAAGCCAGGGATTTCATTGGATTTGTTCTCAAATCCTTAGCACTTAAAATAGTGGCTGAGAAGTAGTGAATCCTAAATACAATATTTGTTGGAAAAATAGTTTAGTCACCTCTTTGTTTCCTTTATTCATTTTCTGTTTCACATTGTCTAATACATAGTCAATTTAAAAAAAAATTGAGACAGGGTCTTGTTCTATTTCTCAGATTAGAGTATAGTGGCATCATCATAGCTCATTGCAACTTCAAACTTCTGGGCTCAAATGATCCTCTTGCCTCAGCCACCCAAGAAACTGGAACTATAGGGGTGCACCACCACAACCAACTAATATTTTAAAAACTTTTTATAGAGATGGGGGTCTTACTATATTGCTCAGGCTGTTCTCAAATTCATGGGCTCAAGTGATCCTCCTGCCTTGGTTTCCCAGATTGCTAGGATTTATTGCATGTGCATGAGCCACCGTGCCCAGCCCCATCATCATCATCATCATAATAATAATATATATATCCATATATATATTTCTATATATATCCATATATATATATCCATATCCCTATTTCTGTATCCAGAAATGTATATATATATATACATTTTTTTTTCTTGGATACAGAGTCTCACCCTGTCACCCTGGGTAGAGTACTGTGGCATCTTCATATCTCACAAGCAACTTCATATTCTTGGGCTTGACCAATCCTCCTGCCTCAGCCTCCCATGTAGCTGGAACTACAGGCGTGCACCACTACACCAGGTTAGTTTTTTTCTAATTTTAGTAGAGAGGGAGTCTGGCTCTTGCTCAGGCTGGTCTCCAACTCCTGAGCTCAAGGAATCCATCTGCCTCAACCTCCCAGAGCACTAGGATTATAGGCATGAGCTCCCATGCTCAGCCAACAATGAAGTATTTTTATGTGAGAAATAAATAGCATATTGTTCCAACTCACAGTTATCAACTTTAAGTTTTCCTACTTAATTTTGCTTTTTTTTTTTTTTTTCTTTCAGAGTCTCACTTTGTCACCCTTGGTAGAGTGCTGTGGTGTCACAGCTCACAATAACCTCAAATTCTTGGGCTTAAGCAATTCTCTTGTCTCAGCCTCCTGCGTAGCTGGGACTACAGGCACCCACCACAACGCCTGGCTATATTTTGGTGATGGGCTCTCGCTCTTTCTCAGGCTAGTCTTGAAAGCCTGAGCTCAGGCAATCCACCTGCCTCAGCCTCCAAGTGCTGGGATTACAGGCATGAGGCACCACGCCCAGACTTAATTTTGCATCTTATAGTATGTTGCAATGGACTGAATGTTGGTGTCCCTGCAGCAAATTCACAGGTTGAAACCCCAACCTCCAATGTGATGGTTTTAGGAGGCACAGCTTTTGGGAGGTCATTGGGTCATTAGTGTGGGATCCTTATGGAAGAAATTAGTGTCCTTCTAAAAGAGACCCTAAAAAGCTTTCTAGTTCTTTTTTCCCCCTTTCACATGAAAGTATAGGGAGAAGTCAACAGTCTGCAAGCCTGTAAGTATCCTCACAAGAACTCGATCATGCTGGCACACTGACCTCAGACATCGAGCCTCTAGAATAGTGAGACATCAAGCCTCTAGAATACTGCCTCTAGAATAGTGAGAAATAGTGTTCATTGTTTAAGCCATTTAGACTGTGGCACACATAGTAGCAGCCCAAACTGACTGTTAGAGCAAACCTATAACCCCAGCTCATTATTTTTATTTTTGGTTTAGAAATATTTCAGCTGTAGCTTCCTCTGTTTTGAGAATGGTCCAAGTGAAATGATAACTTCATCTCTCATTTCTCCATGAGTAAGAGAATCTGGGACCTATTGTTGAATGTCACCTCAGAGAAATTTCCCAGACTGTCAAACTGTAACTACCAGATTTAGCAGCCTTGTCAGATGCTTTTACACTGTTCTCAAAAAGACAGCAACTCTGGCTTGGTGCCTATAGCTTAGCGACTAGGGCACTGGCCACACACACCGAGGCTGGTGTGTTCGATCCGGCTTAGGCCTGCTAAACAACAGTGACAACTACAACAAAAAAATAGCCAGGCATTGTTGTGGCAGGCACCTGTAGTCCCAGCTACTTGGGAAGGTGAGGCAAAAGAATTGCTTAAACCCAGGAGTTTGAGGTTGCTGTGAGCTGTGACGCCACAGAACTCTACCAAGGGTGACATAGTGAGGTTCTGTCTCAAAAAAAAAAAAAGCAACTTACTTTCCGGCAATTGCTGATTCTGCTCCTGATAGACTGGAAGTTTCATAGACTCCATGTGGATTATTCATCCAGGTCTTGGTGATACAGGGCTTTTAACACAACGAACAAAATAGTAATAATTTTTTTTGCAGTTTTTGTCTGGGACTGGGTTTGAATCCATCACCTCTGGCATATGGGGCTGGCGCCCTACTCCTTTGAGCCATAGGCACCACCCCAGAATAGTCATAATTTTTTATCAACATTCTTCACACTAAATTGAGCTTGATAGAAATGGGATTGCAACCTGAACTATGACAGCCCAGGTTAATTTTTTTCTGCAAAACAGTATGCCTTCTCTCCCACATCCTGCTTTGGCATCATACAAAATTATAGTTTTGTCTAAGTTAGGTTGGTGATGTTTTTGAAATATAAGGATGTAACGTGATATACTGTTCTATGAAGATTTTTTTTTTTTTTTTGAGACAGAGTCTTACTTTGTTGCCCTTGGTAGAGAGTGGTGGCATCATAGCTCACAGCAATTGCAAAGTCTTGGGTTCAAGTGATTTTCTTGCGTCAGCCTCCAAAGTAGCTGGGGCTACCGGTGCCCACCACAATACCTGCCTAATTTTAGAGACAAGGTTTTGCTCTGGCTCAGGCTGGTCTTGAAACTGTGAGCTCAGGCCATCCACCTTCCTCAGCCTCCCAGAGTGCTAGGATTACAGGTGTGAGCCACTGCGCCTGGCCTTTATGAAGAATTTGTAAAAGCAAAAAGAAGCCTGGCATGGTGGCTCACACCTGTGATCCTTGCATTCTGGGAGACAGAAGCGGAGGATCTCCTGAGCTCAGGAGTCCCAGACCAGCCTGAGCATCAGTGAGAGAGACACTATCTCTACCAAAAAAAAAATAAAATAAAATAGAAAAATTAGCTGGGTGTGATGTCTGTAGTCCCAGCTACTTGGGAGGCTGAGACAGAAGGATTGTTGGAGCCCAGCAGTTGGAGGTTGCAGTGAGCTGTGAAGACACCACTACATTCTAGTCTAGGTGATAAGAAAACCCTGTGTCAAGAATAAAAAGGTTATGCTTTTACTGTTGAAAGTAACCAAAACCCAGAAATGACCTTAATGTCATTAATAGTAACATGGATGAATCTGCCTCAAAAAAGAAAAAAAGCAAAACGAAAAACAATATATTCACAGAGGGCAGGCCTGGTGGCTTATGTGTGTAATTCTAACACTCTGGGAGGCTGAGTCATGTGGATTGCTTGAGCTCAGGAATTGGAGATCAGCCTGAGCAAGAGCAAAACCCTCATCTCTAAAAGAAAAACAGTGGGGCATTATGGTGGGTGCCAGTAGTCCCAGCTACTTGGGAGGCTAAGGCAAGAGGATTGCTTAAACTCAAGAGTCTGAGGTTGCTGTAAGCTACATACCTTAGAAAGTCATTGGAAGAAAATACCCATGAAATTGTGAATTTGTATAGCTTTACCTTAAAAAATTTAAACTATATTGGCTCAGTGACTGTAGCTCAGTGGTTAGGGTACCGGCCACATGTCCTGGAGATGGTGGTTTGAACCCAGCCTGGGTCTGCTAAACAACAACAAAATAGATAGTCTCTTAAGCCCGAGAGTTTGAGGTTGCTGTGATGCCATGGCACTCTACTGAGGGTGACGTAGTGAGACTCTGTCTCAAAAACAAACAAACAAACAAAAAAATAGCCAGGTGTTGTGGCAGGCGCCTGTAGTTGTGGCAGGTGCCAATAGTCACAGCTACTTGGGAGGCTGAGGCAAGAGACTTGCTTAAGCCCAAGAGATTGAGGTTGCTGTGAGCTATGATGCCAGAGCACTCTACCAAGGATGACAAACTCAAACTCTGCCTCAAAAAAAAATTTTTTTTAACTACATTATGTGCATTTAATCTTATAATTTGTATATTCCTGGAAGAGCTAAAAATCAGTGAGATTATCTTCAGAGCAAAACGGTCACATGAAAATGCAAAGATTGCTCATTTAAATCATCAGATTCCGGTGTGACTTTAAAGAACTTTCTTACAAGTATGTATTAAGATTTCATCGGTGGCCAAGTAACAGCTTCCCAGCAACAGGGCACAGTGAATCTGGAGAGATAAGACTCCAGGCATCTCTGGCTGGTGGGATCTGCCTATAATCATCCCTTTGAGGATACAGGGAGTCAGCAAGGGACTTCTGGTCCACAAGAGGAGAACAAAAACAGTGGAAACCTGGCAAGTGGTTGCGTGTGTTCAATCGACCTAATCCTGATGGCAGCCGTAAGGACAAGCAGCAGCAAGAATGCAAACCGGAAAGACCTTACCTGTGAACTGTTTCAGTGTTTTTGGACTTGGCACTCAGTTGAACTGCCTTGGGGAGAGCTTGAGTAGGAGTGTGGAGAACATTGGGCAATGTCTAGGGCCCCATACCGAGCCACTGAGATGAATGGAGCTAATAGTGTTCATCTGTGGGCCACAGGGAGCCATTGTGAGAGAACTGCCCCAGCAAGCTCCGCCCTCAGGGTCTCAGAGCAAGGATCAGGCTGGAGCTAGTAACCTAGTGACTGAGCAGCCTAAAGGCGGGGACTGAGCTGAGTTTCAGCCTTAACACTCAGGGGCAGAGTGAGACCGGTTTTGGCACACTGGAGCCTCAAGCTGTTGCCCTGGGTAGAGTGCCGTGGCATCACAGCCCATAGAAACTTCAAACTCCTGGGCTTGGCACCGCCCAGACCTCAATAAATACTGTAACCGCAACCCCCGAGCCATGACCCATGCCCGCCGGGCCTCTGCATGCCCTGACCAGGAATTGAGGGAGCTGCACAACCTTGCGTCCTTCCTCCTGTACCCTCCCTGCCTCCACACCAGCCCACTCATCTGCCAGGGACTCTGGTAGCCACGTGCCCTTCGGACCCCTCCCTGCCTCTGCGCAGAGCCCTTCTCCTGGCCAGAGACTGCTGGAGCCTTGGGCTCTCTGTGCCAAAGTCACTGAGCTCCAGGCACTCCCAGAACAATGCACACCACCTCCCGCCCTGTAGCTGGATCTGGGTGTGTCACACTCCAGAGCTACTTTCACAACCAGAACTCCCTGGCTGGGGCAGCCCCAGAGGAACTACACAGGGTCACTCCCTACAAAGATCCAGCAACAATAGAGTGATCCCGCTGGAATCTAATCTTGGAGAGATACCTCCCCAACTCTGAGGATGGCCAGAGGCAACAGTGAAAAACAATCATGAGGCAAAATCAACAGAAAAACTCTGGCAATATGAATAATCAGACTAGATCAACTCCCCTAAGGATCAATGGGGCAGACATAGCACAAGATCCCACGCACAAACAAATAGCTGGGATGTCAGAAATCAAATTCGGAATCTGGATAGCAATTAAGATCGAATTAAAATTCCAAGCAGTAACCCAAAGATATCTCAAGAATTCAATGAATTCAAAGACCAAATTACCAAAGATTTTGACACATTGAGACAAGAAGTTGTAGCCCTCGAAGATCTGAGAAACACAGTAGAATCCCTCAGTAACAGAATGGAGCAAGCAGAAGAAAAGATTTCTGACATTGAAGACAAAGCTTTTGAACGCTCCCAAACTTGCAAAGAGGAAGAGGAATAGAGGGCAAAAACAGATCACTCTCTCAGAGAACTCTGGGATAATTTGAAGAAAACTAATATTCATCTTCTAGGGATCCCTGAAAGCAACAAAGTGGCTTCACAAGGCACAGAGTCTCTTCTCCATGAGATTATGAAGGAGAACTTTCCAGACACATCAAGTGATTGTGAAATTCAGATAGCAGACAGTTTCAGAACTCCAGCATGATTCAACCCAAATAAGACAGCCCCCAGACACACCGTAATCAATTTTACTAAAGTTAATATGAAGGAGAAAATTCTGAAAGCAGTCATACGAAAGAAAACCATCACCTACAAGGGCAAGAATATTAGAATAACTGCAGATCTCTCTGTTGAAACCTTACAAGCTAGAAGAGGATGGTCATCAACTTTTAATCTCCTAAAACAAAATAACTTTCAACCAAGGATCCTGTACCCAGTTAAACTGAGTTCCATTTATGACAGAGAAATTAAATACTTCAATGACATGGACATGTTGAAGAAATTTGCCATAACTAAACCAGCTCTCCAGCATATTCTCAGACCTATCCTCCATAAAGACCAGTGTAAGCCTCCACCACAAAAGTAAACCCGCCCAGAAAATTTAGATCAAATTCCAACTTCCACAGTTGCAAAAGGATTAAAAATGTCCACTGGACTCTTCAAAGGCTTATCAATATTCTCAATTAATGTGAATTGTTTAAATTGTCCTCTAAAGAGGCACAGGTTGGCTGACTGGATACAAAAAACTCAAGCCAGATATCTGCTGCATACAGGAATCACATCTTACACTAAAAGACAAATATAGACTCAAAGTAAAGGTATGGTCATCTATACTCCAGGCAAATGGAAAGCAGAAAATAGCAGGCGTTGCAATCCTGTTTGCAGATGCAATAGGCTTTAAACCAACCAAAATAAGAAAGGATAAGGATGGACACTTCATATTTGTTAAAGGTAATACTCAATATGATGAGATTTCAATTACCAATATTTACGCACCCAACCACAATGCACCTCAATTTATAAGAGAAACTCTAACAGTCATAAGCAGCTTGATTTATTCCAGTTCCGTAGTAGTTGGAGATTTTAACACCCCTTTAGCAGTGCTGGATAGATCCTCCAAAAAGAAGCTAAGCAAAGAAATTATAGATTTAAACTTAACCATTCAACATCTGGACATAACAGACATTGACAGAACATTTCATCCCAACAAAACTGAATACACATTCTTCTCATCAGCCCACGGAACATACTCCAAAATCGACAACATCCTAAGCCACAAATCAAACCTCAGCAAATTAAAAAAATAATAATAGAAATTATTCCTTGCATCTTCTCAGACCATCATGGAATAAAAGTTGAACTCAATAATAACAGGAACCTGCATACCCATACAAAAAAAATA
>CAUYPK010051295.1:0-12159 GCA_963574355.1 Loris lydekkerianus | reverse complement strand
ACCCCTGACTCACAGATCCAAGTCCTCACATATCCAAGTCCACACACCTCCGATTCCTCACAGAACCACGTCCTCCCAGCACCACGTCCTCACAGCTCCACGTCCTCACAGCTCCACGTCCTCCCAGCTCCACGTCCTCACAGCTCCATGTCCTCACAGCTCCACGTCCTCACAGCTCCAAATGCTCCCAGCTCCACCTCCTCACAGCACCATGTCCTCCCAGCTCCACGTCCTCACATGCCACGTCTTCCCAGCAACACCTCCTCCTATCTCAATGTCCTCACAGCACCACGTCCTCACAGCTCCACGTCCTCCAAGCTCCACGTCCTCCCAGCACCAAGTCCTCCCAGCTCCACGTCCTCACAGCTCCACGTCCTCACAAAACCACGTCCTCCCAGCTCCACGTCCTCACAGCACCAAGTCCTCACAGCACCACGTCCTCCCAGCTCCACTTCCTCAAAGCTCCAGGTCCTCAGAGCTCCACGTCCTCACAGCACCACGTCCTCCAGTACCACGTCCTCCCAGCTCCACGTCCTCACAGCTCCATGTCCTCCCAGCACCACGTCCTCCCAGGTCCACCTCCTCACAGCACCACGTCCTCTCAGCTCCACGTCCTCAAAGCTCCAGGTCCTCACAGCGCCACGTCCTCACAGCGCCACGTCCTCCCAGCGCCACGTCCTCCCAGCGCCACATCCTCACAGATCCACGTCCTCACAGCACCATGTCCTCCCAGCTCCACATCCTCCCAGCACCATGTCCTCCCAGGACCACAACCTCAAAGCTCCAGATCCTCACAGCGCCACGTCCTCCCAGATCCACATCCTCACAGCTCCACGTCCTCACAGCTAAATATCCTCACAGCACCACGTCCGCCCAGCACCACGTCCTCCCAGCTCCACGTCCTCCCAGCACCACGTCCTCCCAGCTCCACGTCCTCACAGCACCACATCCTCCCAGCTCCACTTCCTCAAAGCTCCAGGTCCTCACAGCACCACGTCCTCCCAGCCCCATGTCCTCACAGATCCACGTCCTCACAGCACCACGTCCTCCCAGCTCTACGTCCTCCCAGCTCCATGTCCTCACAGCACCACGTCCTCACAGATCCACGTCCTCATAGCACCACGTCCTCCCAGCTCCACTTCCTCAAAGCTCCACATCATCACAGCGCCACATCCTCCCAGCACCACGTCCTCACAGATCCACGTCCTCACAGCACCATGTCCTCCCAGCTCCACGTCCTCCCAGCTCCACATCCTCCCAGCTCCACGTCCTCCCAGCACCACATCCTCACAGATCCACGTCGTCACAGCACCACGTCCTCCCAGCTCCACGTCCTCACAGCTCCACGTCCTCCAAGCTCCACGTCCTCACAGCTCCACGTCCTCACAGCGCCACTTCCTCCCAGCTCCATGTCCTCCCAGGTCCACGTTCTCACAGCACCACGTCCTCCCAGCTCCACGTCCTCCCAGGTCCACGTTCTCACAGTACCACGTCCTCCAAGCTCCATGTCCTCACAGCTCCACGTCCTCACAGTGCCACATCCTCCCAGCTCCACGTCCTCACAGCTCCACGTCCTCACAGTGCCACGTCCTCCCAGCACCATGTCCTCACAGCTCCACGTCCTCCCAGCTCCACATCCTCCAGCACCACGTCCTTCCAGCTCCACCTCTTCCCCGTGTCACATCCTCACAGTTCCACGTCCTCCAGCGCCACATCCTCACAGTTCCACATCCTCCCAGCTCTACATCCTCCCTGCTCCACGTCCTCCCAACTCTACATCCTCCCAGCTCCATGTCCTCACAGCTCCATGTCCTCCCAGCACCCCGCCCTCACAGCAACACATCCTCCGAGCTCCATGTTCTCTGAGCGTGACGTCCTTAAAGGGGCTGCCACCATCAAAGTCTGGATTCTGGCCAGGGGGACAGGTGGGAGGTGGTGCGTCCTTGATTTAATCTGCAGTTCCCTGAGGACACATGAGGTAGACCATCCTTTCATATGATAATTTGCCATCTATATATATTCTTTGGTGAGATGATCTGTTAAGACTGTCTACACATTTTTTAATCAAGTTGTTTTCTTATTGTTCATTTTTTAAAATTCTTTCTATAATTTTCATACTGTCCTTCATCAGATACATTTTTTGCAAATATTTCCTCCATGTCTGTGGCTTGTGGTTTCAAGACACCTCTAAAGGGTGTCTTCTGCAGAGAAGTTTTTTATTTTGTAATGAAGTCTAATTCATCAATTTTTCTTTTATGCATCATGCTTTTGGTGTCATCCCTCAACAGTCACCAAACCAAAGGTGATGTAGGTTTTTTCTCCTGTATCATCTCCTTGTAGTTTTACAGTTTTTGACGTCACATTTAGGTCTATGACACAGATGGAGTTAATTCCATGAAGGGCGTAACATCTGTTTCTAGATGCTTTTTTCCTATTTTTGCATGTGGCTGTCCAGATGTTCCAGCATCATACCTTCTCCGCTGCTTCTGATCTTTGCCTGGGAGCAGCCAACTTCCGTGGGTCCATTTCTGGACTCTCCACTGACCCACGTGTCCCATTTCCCCAGACGACTGTGGCCTCGTGCAGACCTGAAGTCAACTGCCAGTGCTGTGAACTGGTTCTTCGTCCATATTGTGTTGACCACTCTAAGTCTTTTTCTCTCCTATAAACTTCAGGTTCAGTCTGTCAGGATCACCTTGGGAGGATCTTTTTGGTGACTGGGACTGTGTTGGGACAACACATCCTGCCGCTTCAGCCGCCCTGTTTTGGAACTTGGTTACAGCCATACCTGCAAGGTCAACGCCCAGAAGAACACTCCTGGTGGAGGGGTGAGATGTGAGAAAGCCCAGAGGCCAGCGCAGGCTCTTGCTGGCCAACATGGCAGGACAGGGAGGCACAGCCCTGGGTCTGGAGGGCAGGGGCAGCCTGAGAGGTGGTGCCACGCCCGCCGTCAGCAGCCAGGACAGAGTTCCCACTTCCCTCTCTCTCCAACACTCTCAGATCAATCAGGTTCCATGGCTTCCTCTCAGTGATGCTGTTGACATGGATTTCTTCTTTCTTCCCTGTATTAACTGATAAATTGTGACTCTGTACTCCTACCAAGTCCAGAGCTACCCATGTGGGCCCGAGCCTTTGCACTGCCCTGCCTCGCCACACAAGCCACATCTGTCCTCCTCCTGAGCTCCCCAGTCCGCAGTTTTTGATGTGGCACCTCCTTTCTGCCCCGTCACCCCCACCCTCGATCACAGCAGAGTGGGCAGTCTGAAGGAAAGGCAGGGACAGAAACAGCTCCAGGGCCAGGAGCTTCCCAAAGGCCGGCTGAGGACAGACTAACTGTCAATACATTGTGCTTGTGTTTAAAAGTTGATTTAAAATTTCTGTTTAACTGCTCTTTCTGGCAGGAGTCTTGTCAGAGTCCCATTTCGGGAGCAAACACACACCCACTCTCTGTGAAGGGCACTTCAGACTCAGGGCATCTGAGGTCACTGTCCACGGAGAGGCCCTGGGGACCACGTTGCAGGTGCAGCCCTGGAGCTGGCTGCCACAGAGCTCCCGCTTAGATGGCTGCATGCCACGGGCACCCTCCACCAGGGCCACACTGAGAACACCAGTGAGAAGGACTGGACCACGTCTGATTTTAGTGGATATTTTATCCTTTACAAAAATGTTGAAGTAGCAAAGGTATGACATTTGGGGACCAAATCAGTCCAAACCCTGTTTGTCAGGAACATAAAACTCAGTCTGTGATTTGTATTAAAGCCTAAGAGACTGAAAGATGCTGATTTGCTCATTCGCTGCAATCAGACAATCAATTACACCACCAGGGAGAAGGAAAATGAGTCCAGGATCTTGAGAAGAATCAAGCGGGTAATTCATTAAAATTTACAGCTCATAACCAGATAAGAGACAGAGCAAAGAATCGAGGCAGCCTGACTGGGTTTGCCCTTGGTATTCTTTCTTCCACAGAAAGCTGAAGAACAGGCGTGAAGAGGCAACCCCAGCTCTTAGGCAGGACAGGGCAGCCTCTCGGCCTGCAGAGAGATCAGGCCTGGTCTGCAAGTCAGACCCTCAACCCCAAACACCAACTAAACTGAGCAAAGAAAGGCAGAAAGGGGCTCTCAGTGCCCATGGGCCCACTCCTCACATCATTGTCTCTTTTGGCTTCAAATGTTAAGCTTCTTGGGCCCTCAGCACACACATGATGAGAGGGAATGGACACCATGTACCAGATGGCAGTCGTGTGGTGTGTGGGAGGCTGCACATGTATGTTCTAAGCACATCCGAGGCTCACTGACCTAAAGGGAATCTGCAGCAGCCCTGCCCTGGCTGACACTCGGTCCACTCGCAGGGAAGCACAGAGAGGCTGGGTTTTCCTGTGAAAACCTCAGTGAGGAAGATGAGACCGCAGTGGGGCACTGAGGATGTCCCTTAGCTCCTCTCTCCCTCCCCAAATCTACATAAATGACAGAGGTCTAAAGAGGAATCCCAAGGGCAACTGGTAAACAGGAGCACATGGGATGTCCATACCTGAAACCCCCAGGGACCCCCCTGGGGCATCCCTCGAGACCTGACCCCAGAGGCTGCGACGGAGAGCTTAGAGGAGGGGCCGAGGACCCACCAGCAGGGCCTCCAGCACATTCTATCCAGCAAAACTGCAGAGGACAGTCCTGTTTCCACAGATACAACCACTTCCCAAAGGCAT
The DNA here is from genome assembly GCA_963574355.1 of Loris lydekkerianus. NCBI lineage: Eukaryota > Metazoa > Chordata > Mammalia > Primates > Lorisidae > Loris > Loris lydekkerianus. Next base: position 7,457 of record CAUYPK010051295.1, on the reverse strand, counting down.
TTGTAGAAATACAAAAAATACCCAGCACCTAGTAAGGTTAAACTTCATAGGATAACACATAGCACTAAATGTCTTTGTCAGGAAAGACATTGACGTCAGCTCTGAGCCTTTAAAAAAGTGAAAAAGAAGAGCAAATTAAAACTAAAGTGAGTAACAAGGACCAGAGCAGACACAGGGAAACAGAAGACAAAGCAACAGAGAAGGCCAGACGCCACCCAGTGCTGGGACGATGGACACAGTCACTAAGGCCCAGGGCAGAGGGAGGACGCCCTTCCAGGTGACAAGGGGAAAGGAAGGTCACACCCAGGGCAGAGGTCCAGCCCAGACTGCCCCCACCACAGTACCACCTGCTCCAGAATGTCTGGAGTGGCCACTGCTCAGCCTACATTTTTATGGTTTCTCACAGAAAGTCCCACCCTCCGAAACTACTCTACTCAGCAACTGTGTGGCCCAGCCACAGGCACGCACCACCAGGGGTGTCTGGGAGGGGCCCATCCTGATGGTCCCAGGGTAGCAGAGCCCCTCCAGATGGTGCTGTAAGGGCTCGGGGGTTGTTCCCAGAAGCCAAATGTCCAAGTTGTTTCTTCTGCACCAGGTGTCTGTGTGCACAGCCTCTCCCGCAGTAAGGACAGAAGGCACGGCACCTCTCTCAGCGTCTGCCTCCACCCGCAGGGCCTGGGCCAGCAGAGGGAAAGTGGCCAGGGAAGGTGCAGGTGCTCCAGGGACAGCTGCAGGAAGAAGAGCTGGACAGCGAGCTGCTCTGGCCACTGGGCCAACATGCAAAAAGAAAGCGGGTGTGATTCCCCATTATCAGGTGCAGGGGAGCTTCACCACTGATGGGGGCAAAGTGCACAGACAAGAGGGCCCCCTGCTACATCCATCTGGAGGAGCTCATGGAAGGGGGAGGTGACACACACACACACCCGGGCAGAACCACCAAGAGCTCAGCACTTGTCTTTGGCAGAAGGCAAGGTCCCAGAGCAGCAGAGCTGCCAGCCGGGGCAGAGGGACCAGGTGGGTGGTGGAGAAAGAAAGTCATGGAGAACAGACACCAGTACTCCACTATGGCCTATAATGTTTCCTTCCTGAGTCATGCATACAATTATACATGAAAACTAACCCAGCATGAAACCTGATTCCGACAGGGAATGCCAGCAGCACCATGTCTACCTTGGGCTCTCAGGCTGCTGAGATGAATGAGGGGAGGGGGAGGGATGTCCCCCCCCAGGCCCTCCAGGGGAAGTCAGGGCAGGGAACTGATGCAGCATCAGCTGCCTCCCCCCCTCCTCCCTCCCCCAATGAAGATGCACTGTCCGTCCCACAGAGACTGCTGCTGTAACCAGACAGTGTGGGGGTGGAGGTGGGGTATGCGATGCGGCCCCTGCACTGGACCCCAGCGATGTAACAGTTATGGCTGCCCACATCTCTGAGAGCCTCCCTAGGCTTCTGACAGCTTCCTGCATGGCGGATGCCCCTTCTCAAAGTAGGAGACAAGAACGAAAATGAGGCAGCGCCCATGGCTCAATAGGTAGAGCGCTGGCCACATACACCAAGGCAGGTAGTGGACCCGGCCCAGGCCTGCTAAACAACAATGACAACTACAAGAAAAAAATAGCTGGGCATGTGGTGGGCATCTGTGGTCCCAGCTACTCGGGAGGCTGAGGCAAGAGAATCCGTTCAGCCTAAGAGTTTGAGGTTGCTGTGAGCTGTGATGCCAGGGCACTCTATCAAGGGTGACCTAGTGAGACTGTCTCTAAAAAAAAACAAAAACAAAAACAAATATCACCACAGTATCAAGAGACTGTGGGCATCACTGGGCCCTGCAGCCTGTCCTTTCTGGGGGTGGGCAGGGCTGGCACCTCCCGCCTGGCCGGTCACAGGGCTGAGAGAGGCCAATAGCCCTTTCACACTTCCTCCTCTGCTTAAATACACCAGAGTGAGTTCTGATCTTTGCAATTAAGAACCCTAACTACTAATTTGTGGAGCAAACATGCAATTGCCCCTTGCTACTTGCAGGAAGAGTTATTTGAAGAGTTGACAAGAGTGCTGAGAAGTGTCCTTACTATGTTCTGGGGAAACAGGTCTCCAAAACACAGACAGGCAACTGAAAGCTTCCTCACACCTCCTCAAAAGCTGGACACAAACCTCCTGACCACAAAACAGCCACAGATGTGTAACTGCAGTGACTTTATGTGACAGCCTGAAGTCAGTACCATTTCTTGAAACTATCTAGTATGTAAAGAAAATGTTAGAAGCTGTGGGGACACGTGAGGCTGAAAAAGACCAGAGGAGGGTGTTAGGCAGCAGCAAGGGTCCCTGAAATTCCAGCATCCTTCACCCACTCAAGTCTTTTGTATAGGAAGAAATAAGATTATATCATATGTAAGTCTCTCTTCCCTCTGAAAAATCAAATGAAATGCCTCCATCCACAAAGACTTTAACTGGGGGGGGGGGTTGTACTGGCTCCCTGGACACCCCAGGAGACACACATGGTGTGTGGCTGTTTAGTCGTCAGCCGTGGGAATTGTCCACTGGACAGTGGTGTCCACTGCCCACCTCTCAGCCCTGCAGACAGGGACCCTGTTCCGTGACACACACAAAGGCCCAGCCACACCACTAACTCCATGGGAAAAGTTTTTGAAAGCTTCATTCTGGGGCACATGAGGTTGATTCACAGGCACATGCACACACTCAAGGGCTGCACAGATTCACCTGAGCACATCCGGTCTAGCTGTGCAAGGAGGTCCTCTCAGGGCATGATGCATTCCCAGCGCTCACACAGCGCATGTGCAATCACAGCATGTTTGGGAGGTTGTAAACTCACATCTCTTTGAAGAGAAGACAGAAGGGGCCACCTGCAGCCCAACAGACTTTGCAGCCTGCGAGGTCTCGCCCCCAGGACACCCACCCTCCTGGTATCCTTGGGCCCTCTCCTCCCCAGCCAGCCTGGTGTGATGGGGGCTGTGCAGCCTTTCCCCACCCTAGGAAGATCACCCAGTCCTATGGGACAGCAAGTTCAGTGGCGCCATGGGAAGGAACACAGCAGGGGTATGAGAGACAGGGAGGTCGCACAGTACCTGAGCCGTCCCCATGGTGCCGAGCTGGTGCAGGCGGAGGTAGTCACAGCAGCCGCGGAGCCACACGCACTATGGCTGAACCTCTGGTTGTGGGAATGCCTAGGATGAGGAATGAATAGAAATGGGGAAAATATGATAAAAAGGGTAAATAAACTCCCCATGGGAAAAACATAGGAAACATAAATAAAAAATGAGACTGCAAAACAAATCAAGCAAGAAATGCAATGTGGCAAGAACTGAGCAGGAGGAGGGGAGCTGGGTGCAGAAGGGGATGTCTGGCATTTTCAGATAAGGCCACAGAGGGGCCTTCTGTACAAGTGGACACAGGGGATGTTATTAGGAAAAATATTATTTCAATCCTACATCAGTGTTTGAGATGATGATAAATAGGTTGAAATTTTTTAAAATATTAAAACAAAGAGAAATAATCAGGAGTTATGATTCCTCATATAATTTGTTGACAAAAGTATTTGTGAACTTAGACAAATTCTGCAAAGAACTAAGTAGATTCTAAGAAACAAAAGATCAATACCAAAAAACATTAATAATTGATGATTCTATTTCCAGGGGGAAAAGAATGCTGTATACTTAGATAAAATTGAATGTAGCTTTTTTTAAATGAGGTGGTAATATATAAATCATAAAATTCTCTGCTCATCTTTTTCATTGCATACTAACACATAAAATTATTACTATCCTCCAAAAATGAACCAAATGAGGTAGCAATAGCAGTTGTTTCTTTGTTGTTTGTTTGTTTGAGACTTGTTTATATGTTTGTTATTGTAGTGAGAAATTCACCATTCTTTATTCTAACTCAGCTGGTATGATCATAAGGCACTCTCCTATACACACTTCATGTGGGCCTTAAAAACTATGATCATATTGTACTAATTTTCTGGAAGGCCAGGAGTGCTGCGTAGTACACAGTACCTGGAAAATAATTCACTGAGAACAATGTTAATTCACATAAGCACTATTAGTGGTTCTCATTTTGGGGTGAGATCTTGTGTGTTGAGCATAAGAAATTCTCTAATAGGGGGCGGTGCCTGTGGCTCAAAGGAGCAGAGCACTGGCCTCATATGCCGGAGGTGGCAGGTTCAAACCCAGCCCCAGCCAAAAACTGCAAAAAAAAACAATAAATTCTCTAATAAAGTTTTTAGACACATAAACACAAATTCAAAAGAATTATTAAATTTAATCCATACATTTTAAATAGGAATTTTGCTAGAAGTGCTAGAAGTGAGCCTAATCACAATTATGCCTTGAATTCACCAGGGTGATACAGTCCCTCCTATGTCCCAAAGCTGAATGTTATGATTTTGATTCGGTTTCTCAACCCCTAAAAATTTACTTCTGTTATCTTCTTCCTTATCAAAGTTTTGATGAAATCTCAGCACGCCAAGTACAAGGCTCTGTAGTGGATTTAATTCTGTTTTCTGTCTGATTAGTTTATAGCATATTACTCTGTAATTATAGATTTAATTGAAATGTCACAGGCGTCTTTTCCAGCTAGAGATCACTCTCCAAACCGCCTCCTCTTATTATACCACGTCTGCTCTGCCACAAACTGCCACACTCACCCCTCCCAGGCCCAGGGCAGCCACCCTTTCCTCAGGCTCATTCCCTGCAGGAAGAGCTAGGAGCCCACACGGCTTGGCTGGTGGGACAGGTGAGGATGAGGTGGGAAGGGAATACGTGCTCTTGAGGACACAGCCCTGATTTGCTGACTGGACTCACCCCACCCTCACTCACAGGCACTGACATTCCAAGGATGTGCTGCCGGATAAGCATGCATACATACACACACGCACACACGCACACGCACACGCACGCATGCGCGGCCTTCTGGATCACAGTGCAGAAGCCTAGGGGCTCCATCTCCAGAAGCCTTTGAGTTCCAACTACACCACCCCCTACCCCCAATCCTGCTCTCCTACCCGCTGCCCACCCTGAGGCCCTGGAACTGGGTGAGTCCACTCCTTGCAGTAAATCTCTCTTGCTCAGGAGAGATGCAGAAGTCTGCTGGAGCTGCCACTGGCTTCAGGTCCCTGCAGAACCTTGACTAGTACTGATTTAGGAGACATCTGGATGCACCCTCCCCCCAGTATCCTTTCAGAACTCTGCCTAGAACCAGTCATGCTGGGGGGGAAGGCGGGGGGAGTAATGGAGAAGCCACCTTCTGCCTCATGTGATCGTAAAGTTCAGAGCCTGGAGCGGGTCTGACCCAGGGCCCAGCAATGCCTCCATCTCATTCCACCTCATCCTCTGGGTCCTAGGACAGCAGCTTCACTGGACAGCTGACTACACCACATGCTGGCAGGAGAGTGGCAGGTGCTCCCAGGGGTTCCTGCTCACCTCCAAGGGGAGGCCACAGATCATGAGCCCAAAGGCCTCAGAGGGGAAAGGAAACCTCTTCCCAGGGCAAAGACTGGACTCCAGTCATGGGCCCCAAGCAAAACTGTGGCCTGATGGTAGACCCTGCTTCCTCCAAAGCACCAGGGCTTCAGGGCCATGGAGGGTGCAGAGGTGATGGTCTGGGGGTGACCATGACATCTGTCTGCAGTAGCTGTTCAAGCCTCTAGTTCAAGTCCACCTGCTCAGCGATACTCTTAGAGATCTAACCCATAGCTACTTCTAGGAGTCAACGTTGATGAAAGATCCTCCAATAGGGTTCTGTAGTCATATGCGAATATGTCCCTATATAACATGACAGCATTGCTGAGGAGTAGAGCTGCCCAGAATGGGGACTGACCCATCGCACCTGCAGGCGCAGTAAGAGGACAAGAGCACAGCTCGAAGGCGCTGACTCCCCCATCACTGGGAACCATGTTTCTTCCTCCTCCGCCCTCATAAAAAAAAAAAAAAAAAAAATTTAATAAATTAAACAACAAAATTCAATTATACCTTTTTAGAAATGATTATCATGTTGAAAATAGCAATACAATTTAGTGAACAATGTTAGGAAAAACCTTTGTTTTTGCCCAATGTGCAACATGGCACATCTCATAAACAAAGATTACAGAAAAGTCATTTACAGAGTAATGAAGTTTCATTGATAGCACGTACTTCAAAACAATAGGGGGCAACCAGCTTCACATGAAATCCAATTATCAGAGTATTAGGCATTTACGCTTCATATCTGCAATTGTTTTAAAATCACTGCGTTGCTACTAGAAGGAGATGTGTAATGGTGGGTGCCAGATAAACTACTCTGTATTTTTCTTCATATCATAATTAATGACTAAAAAGATTATAAATAGCATCTCAGAACAAAATGCATTTTGATCGATATTAAATTGTCAAGTATTGCCAGAACCAGTAAAATTAGAGGAATTAAAAAACAGAGGAAGGCAGTAGAGATGACGAACAGAGAAAAAGTGACAGCAGTAGCATCACAGAGGAAACGTCCCCAAATTCTGCAGGGAAAAGACAGTGAATGGAATGAGGCCTGGAGGTGCTGTGGAACTCGGAGAGCCTGAGAGGGCTGAGCACGGAAAGCTCAGGTGTCAGTGAGCGGCCGGACTCATCCCCACTAAAAGGAAGGGATTTGGCAGATTACTGGCTGCAGAGTTAGCCCCAGAGCTGGCCCCGACCTCAGCCCAGGGGAGTCTCCATGACACTCCAGACCAAAGACAGACAGAAAGGAGACCAAATGAGTTGGACAAGGAAACAGCCCCTTATGACAAGTCTCATTACAGACAGCAAAGGGCAACAGAGGGAGAAACACAGGTAACTGACTCCTCCCACATATGAAGAATTGAGGAGTTTGTCCTTCCTCTGCAAGGCCAGTGCAGGGTGAGAGCCTCGTGTCAGAAGGCTCCCTCAGCCAAGAACATAGTGAGTAAAGCAAGCAGACAGCCCTCAGAATGGGAGAAAATATTTGCAGGTTATACCTCCGATAAAGTTCTATAACCAGAATCCACAGAGAACTCAAACGTATTAGCAAGAAAAGAACACGTGACCCCATCTCAGGGTGGGCAAGGGACTTGAAGAGAAGCTTCTCTAAAGAAGACAGACGCAAAATCTACAAACACATGAAAAAATGCTCATCATCCTTAATCATCAGAGAAATGCAAATCAAAACTACACTGAGATATCACCTAACCCCAATAAGAGTAGCCCACATAACAAAATCCCAAAACCAGAAATGTTGGCGTGGATGTGGAGGAAAAGGCACACTTCTACACTGCTGGTGGGAATGCCCACTAATACGTCCCTTCTGGAAGGATGTTTGGAAAATACTTAGAAACCTAAAAATAGACCTGCCATTCGATCCTATAATTCCTTTACTAGGTTTATACCCAGAAGACCAAAAGTCACAATATAACAAAGACATCTGTACCAGAATGTTTATTGCAGCCCAATTCATAATTGCTAAGT
>CAUYPK010051294.1:0-18764 GCA_963574355.1 Loris lydekkerianus | reverse complement strand
TTTAGTTTTTTCTTTTACCTAACAAACCAAAACATTTTAAACGATCAAAAAAACAAAAAAAAACAAAAAAAAAAAAAAAAAAAAAAAAAAAAAAAGGCACTATACTGAAATTGGAAAGTTGAAAAGGAAACACACATGAAGGGTAAACTCCTTTGAAAAGATGCAACTGTGTATGGTCCTCAAGAGTGAAATTTCTCATTAATACATCTAAAATATTTCTATTTTCTATTTCAAACCTTAACAATCCTGAGAAAGTTGGCTTGAATTGGTTTTTATAGTTTTACTTTGGATTTAAAGATAACTAAAATTTGAAAGCTGGGATACATTTTATTTAACATTTTTTCATCATTCATGTCCTAACATTCAATGAACAGATTCTTCACTGAGAGGGTCTGAGGGAGAAAATTATTTTTTCAATTTAGATTAAAACATAATTAGCAAAGCAAGAATTAGGTAGGGACATGTCAAAGAGTCTTGGTTGTAAATAATAAAATAATTTCCCATGATTCTTCAAGATAGTTGTGCATATAAGCATAAAATTCAATAAACAAATGACTAACCTCTAGCTATTAAACATACTTTTTAAATGTTGTTTTGTATGTTTGGAGCCAAATTTTTTGGATGCTTGGCGCCATCTGCTGGGCAAACATAAACTTTTCTGATTCCCTTTAAGGACTTTTCTTCCAGAAATAAATATGAATGACTTTACACTTTTTAATAAACGACATATGTAAATAAGTAAAATTATTTAAAACGTTAATTTCAGTAATTTGTGAACAAAAAACAAAGATTACTGTACAACTTAGCTACCCATAATTATATGACAGAGTTTTAATCTTGTGTGAGTTCTTTTATATTTATTTGTTCTTGATTTATTTTTGAGATTTGTTGTACACAAAAATTATCTTTTCTTATTAGGAAAGAATATTATTTCCCCCAAATAAATTGGAATTGTTTAGTAAAAATCAAAATTTTAGATTTTTTTTAAATGTTTTTATTTTATGTTTTTCACTGTTCTTTGAAAGGTTGAGCTAGTGGTGTTTGAATATCAGAAATTATTTTTAAAATACAAGATAGAGAAGGGGAATGCACTTTTTAAAATTAAGTTATAGCTGTGTACATTAATGCAATCATAGGGTAAAATGTGCTGGTTTTATATATAATTTGAAATATTTTCATCAAACTGGTTAACATAGCCTTCACGGCATATTCTTAGTTATTGTGTCAAGACATTTATATTCTACACCTAGTGAATTTCACATGTACCTTTGTAAGATGCACCATAGGTGTGGTCCCACCAATTACCTTCCCTCCACCCATCCTCCCTCCTCCCCTCCCCTCCCACTCCCCTTTCCCCTTTTTGTTGGGCTATAATTTGGTTATAGCTTTCATAAGAAGCTATAAATTGGTTTCATAGTAGGGCTGAGTACATTGGATATTTTTTCTTCCATTCTTGAGATACTTTGCTAAGAAGAATATGTTCCAGCTCCATCCATGTAAACATGTAAGAGGTAAAGTCTCCATCTTTCTTTAAGACTGCATAATATTCCATAGTGTACATATACCACAATTTATTAATGCATTCATGGGTCGATGGACACTTTGGGTTTCTTCCATGACTTAGCAATTATGAATTGGGCTGCAACAAACATTCTGGTACAAATATCTTTATTATAATGTGATTTTTGGTCTTATCAATATATACCTAGTAGAGGAATTGTAGGATCGAATGGCAGGTCTATTTTTAGATTTCTAAGTGTTCTCCAAACATCTGGAAAGAACATTTTTAATTGTCTACTTTGTACCCAGAGCTGTGTTAGATGCTTTCAGTAGATGGTCTTAATTACTTTCCACAACCAGTTTTCAAACTGGGCAGTGTTCTTTTCCAAAGAGGTAGACAAATGGCCAACAAACATATGAAAAAATGCTCAACTACTGTCAGGGTTCCCTGTGGGCCTCAACCTGGGTTGGAGGTCAATAAGGGAGATGATTCTGGAGGAAACTAATGAGACTCTACACCCACTTAACGTATAAAGTCTTTTCAAAACACCAACTTTCTGATTTATTGACCTGTTCTATAATTCTTTGGTTTTCAATTTCATTTAATTCTGCTCTAATTTTGGTTATTTCTTTTCTTCTACTGGGTTTGGGGTTGGAATGTTCTTCCTTTTCCAGATACTTGAGGTGTCCCGTTAAGTTGTTAACTTCCTCTCTTTCTGTTCTCTTGAGGAAGGCTTGCAGTGCTATAAATTTCCTTCTTAGGACTGCCTTTGCAGTATCCCAGAGGTTCTGATAATTCGTGTCTTCATTTCATTTTGTTCCAAAAATTTGGCAATTTCCTTCTTAATCTCATCTCTGACCCAGCTATCATTCAGCATAAGGTTATTTAACTTCCATGTTTTTGTATGAGTATGCAGATTCCTGTTGTTAGTGAGTTCAATTTTTATTTCATGGTGGTCTGAGAAGATACAAGGAATAATTTCTATTCCTTTAAATTTACTGAGGTTAGATTTGTGATCTAAGATGTGATCGATTTTGGAGTATGTTCCGTGGGCTGATGAGAAGTATGTGTATTCAGTTTTGTTGGGATGAAATGTTCTGTAGATGTCTGGTAAATCCAAATGTTGGATGGTTAGGTTTAAATCTAAAATGTCTTTGCTCAGCTTCTTCTTGGAGGATCTGTCTAACACTACCAAAGGAGTGTTGAAATCTCTGACTATTATGGAGCTGGAGGAAATCAAGTTGCTCATGTCTATTAGAGTTTCTCTTATAAATTGAGGTGCATTCTGGTTGGGTGCATAGATATTAATAATTGAAATCTCACCATATTGAGTATTACCCTTAAGAAATATGAAGTGATAATTCTTATCCTTCCTTACTTTTGTTGGTTTAAAGCCTATTGTGTCTGCAAATAGAATTGCAACACCTGTTTTCTGATTACTATTTGCCTGAAATATGGATGACCATCCTTTCACCCTGAGTCTATATTTATCTTTTAAGGTCAGATGTGACTCTTGTATGCAGCAAATATCTGGCCTGAGTTTTTTTTATCCAGTCAGCTAACCTGTGCCTCTTTAGAGGACAGTTTAAGCCATTCACATTAATGGAGAATATTGATAAGTCTAGTAAAATTTTGGGTATTAAGTTTTTCGAAAGTCCAGTGGACATTTTTAATCCTTTCACCACCATGGAAGTTGGAGTTTGATCAAAAGTTTCTGAGTAAGTTTACTTTTGTGGTAGAGGATTGGGGTGGTCATTATGGAGGATAGGTCTGAGAATATCCTCAAGAGTTGGTTTGGTTCTGGCAAATTTCTTCAACATATAAATGTCATTAAAGTATTTAATTTCTCCATCATAAATGAAATTCAGTTTAGCTGGATACAGGATCAGGGGTTGAAAGTTATTTTGCTTTAGGAGATTAAAAGTCAATGACCACCCTCTTCTGGCTTGAAAAGTTTCAGCAGAGAGATCTGCAGTCATTCTAATATTCTTCCCTTTATAGGTAATGGATTTCTTATGTCTGGCTGCTTTCAGACTTTTTTCCTTCATATTAACTTTAGTGAAGTTAATTATGATATGCCTGGGGGATGTCTTACTGGGATTGAGTTGTGCTGGGGTTCTGAAATTGTCTGTTATCTGAATTTCAGAATCTCTTGGCATGTCTGGAAAATTCTCTTTCATAATTTCATGGAGAAGGGTCTCTGTGCCTTGCGAGGCCACTTCATCATGTTCAGGGATTCTAATGAGGCGTATATTAGCCTTCTTCGAATTATCCCAGAGCTCTGTGAGAGAATGATCCATTTTTGCTCTCCATTTCTCTTCCTCTTTGAAAGTTTGGACGTGTTCAAAAGCTTTGTCTTCAATGTCAGAAATCCTTTCTTGTGCTTGCTCCACTCTGTTACTGAGGGATTCTACTGTATTTTTCAGATCTTTGAAGGCTGCAAATTCTTGCTTCAGTGCGTCAAAATCTTTGGTGGTTTTGTCTTTAAATTCGTTAAATTCTTGAGGCAACTTTTGAATTTCTCCTAGAATTTCTGATTCCGACTTTTGAATTGCTCTTTGAATTTCTAATTCCAACTTTTCCTCCATTCTATTAATCTTGTTTGCAATCCAAATTCTGAATTCGATTTCTGACATCTCAGCCAGCTGTTTATGAATAGGATCTTCAGTTATGTCTGCCATGTCTTTCCTTGGAGGGGGTTGATCTATTCTGGTTATTCATGTTGCCAGAGTTTTTCCACTGATTGCATCCCATGATTGTTTTACACCATTTGATTTTTCCCCTGGAGCTTTGTGGAGGACCTGTACAGTGCTATGGCCTGTGAAACTGGGGACCTACTTGGTGTGGTGGGGCTAAGTGGTTCTGTCTTGTTTTCAGCTGGTCTCTGTTCAACCCTAGTGAAACAGTTACTCTGGGTTGAAGTGTCAGCTGTGGAGAAATACCAGCAATTAAGTCACCCCGCCCACCACAGGCAACAATTGGAAAAGGAAAATCAAACCTTCCCTACAACCACACACCCAGGGCACCACTTGAATAGTCCTCAGGTGATTGGCTCAGTTCAAAAGGTCCAAATCAATTTTCTCAGTCAGCACCTGTCTCAGGTGGGACAGTTTAAAAGGTCTCTGGCAACTGGATTACAGGGGTCTGGTGATAACTCAGATATGACTTGGTCTCATGCTCCATGAAGTCAGGAGGACCCACCCAGCAAATGGATTTGTCTGGGACGGTTGATGCATCCTTCTCTGCTTTGCACCTCTGTCACACCCAGTCACTGATAGCCCTGCAGGGCTGTAACCCAGTTGCCTCTAGTGAACAGATACTCAAGTGGTTTGCACCTGCCTGAATGATAAGGAAATCTATATCTGCTCAGCCAGGCCACTGCACTCTACCTCTATCCAGCAGGGGGAGGTGAGGCCTGACAACCTCGGGTGCTTGATAGAGGCTGGGGAGTGTTCACTCACTTCCAGTCCCGCCCCTGATTGATGTTACTGACAGAACAGAACAGAACAACTTTGCGGGAATTTATTACTGTCCCTGCTAAATTCCCCTGCAGAAGAGAAGCTGTTTTGAGTTCCCAGAGCCTGCACCTCAAGCCCTGTCTTTGCTCCTGCAGGTTTGTATTCGGTTACCTGTCAGTTCTAGCCTCCTGCCTTCCTTTGTCTATAGGCTGATGATCCCCTGAGGGCTGGGTGCATCTTAGGCTCAGTAAAGCAGTCCTCTGGGTCAGCCCCGCCCTGGGAAATTCCTGGCTCTGCATGGGCGTTTTCTAGTCCCCACTCCACCCAGGCCAGTACCACCTCAGGCAAACCTTTTACTCATGAGGGCTGTGTTTCTGTCCCAGATCTGTTTCACGGTGGTTGCCACCTAAGAAGATGCCCGGCCTCCTCTGGTTGCCCAGGGGGACAGGGGTGTGGCTTTGGAATATCCAGGAGTGAGCCCTATTGTTGCCATAAATGGCTGATGCTCTGTGCCTTGGGGAACCACTGCTCTGGTGTGGTTCCCTCTCAGCCGATCATCCTCTCCTCACTCCTGTGCCACAGAACCAGCACTGACCAAATGCAGTCTAGGCCCCATCCACACCCCTTGAGAAATCACCCAAGAATCTGGACTCCTGGGGGACAGGCCTCCAGACCTCAGAGTGAGAGTGGAGGGGGGAGTGCTGGTAGGTCAGAATTGTAGGTAGGGAATATATACAGTTTTATACAGTTTTAAGCCTTGCAGGAGAATGCTGTGACACCCTAGTAAGAGACGCAGGTCCAGTTTTTAGAGGGTTTGTCCCATGGAGTGTAGTGGGAGGACCTTTGAACTCTGCTCATTTGTTTGTGGGACACTCCAAGCCATTCTCATGAGGGAGGAAACTCCCATCTGCTTGGTGATGGATTTTGTACCTTTTGTTTGTATCCTTGGGGTCACAACTTGTCTCAGCGGGGTTGATGTGTGTTCTTCAACTGTCTTTCTTGGTGCAGCTCTAATCCACAAGGTTACTTGCTAAATTTCTGTTCTTTAACTCTACTTCTTGATGGGAGCCTTTGTAGAAAGCTGGCTTTAGTTAGCCATCTTGTCTCTGCTCCTAACCTGTTTTATTTTAAAAAGACATTAGGTCATTTACAAAGATTCATATGCCACAATAAGAAAAAAGAAAATTTCACTGTCTAGGTAATAAAACTAGGGTAAAGAGAAAATGAAAGTTGGAAAAATATATGAAATACAATTGAGATTAGGAACAAAAGTATATAGTAACTTTGGCCACTAATTGGCTTCAAGTCTTTTATGGTAGGATGAAGTCAACAAATTAAAGAGAATCTGGTTTGAGAATTAGAAAAGGAGACATTTCCAGAGTATCACTGTTCAGTCATGAGACAAATCACTTTGGTGTGGAAAGCTCCTTGTCACTGAGAGATGACTCAGTCAGACCTTATAAGAGAAGCAGACCCATGTTGGAAGGGAAGCAAGACTGGGTGAAACTAACTCTCAAATTCCATAAAAATTGTTTGGGAATTGGTCTCATTACTTTATACTTTGTGATGGATTCATACCCAAGATTTACCAAGACTTGAGTATTTTCAAGGCAGGAAAGATATTGTAGTCCTTAATGCACCTCCTTCTCCCCAATTCCTTCCTGAGGACCTCAACCCCCAAAGCCAAGTACTTTTTTTTTTTTTTTTATTATAGATAAAAATATGCACCCAAAGCCAAGTACTTTAATTACCTAAAGAGAGATGAGGCTGAAAACACAAGACTTAAAGGAATCACAACACATTTTTAAAAATTTCCCCAAGTTGTAAATGACTGACACAGACACTTGCCAAAAAGCACAGACCATGGGAAATGGAAAGGGCACATAGGCTTCTGGGCACTGAAGGACTATCTTTCGGTATGTCACACACTGAATACCTCTGCCATCAGGATACCTCTGGCATGTGTTCATGGGAACCATGTGCTTAGGTAAGAAAATATGTTTTCAGTGTTTGAGAGACCAAGGCATATGTGCCCCATGGGTCACCAGCATTTCTTTGGTTAGTGTACTGTCTGGAAGCCCAAACATGGCCACAGTTAACTTCTGAATCTCTCTAACTTAACACAATGAATAATTTTTCTCTGTGTCCTGTCCTAGTCAAATGAAGAGGCTCTGCTTGAGGGAATGACTTGCACCTTGGCTCCTGCTTTCCTCTTGAGCTGCCATCTCCATGAGGCCTCTGAGTTTACCACCCAAGAGGAAGGAGGGCTTGGAGGACCATGTATGGCCAACACCTCTGCTCACACCTCAGTGACATATTTCCTGTCATAAAAGTTACATCACCAGCTGGCTCCAGACTTCCTGGAGAAGCTGCTCTCCTGGCCTGGTCAAATGCTGAGAGAAGGTAAGTGCAGAAGACACAGGTTCTACAGGGACACCAGGCAGCCACAGAGGTGGTTCAGGTGCTCTGTTGGAGACAGCGAGAGAGATTTAGCTTTGCAGCAGATAGGAAAAACTGTAGAAAGGGGCCAGGATCTGGTGGCCAGGGCCTCCTCAGGGCCTGTGAGGGTGAAGGACATCAGGAAGTGCCTCAGGGAGCTTCCAAAGGGGCTTGAGAATGCAGCAGTATCTCATGACTTTTTACACACATGCACACACGCACACACACTCGTGTAACCAAAACTCTGATCAAGATATAAAACATTTCCTACATTCAGAATGTTTCCTTGTGTTTTTCCAGTCACTATCCCTCTCCCACCAAAATTTAACTCCTCTTCATACCTATGTCACCGCACCTTAGCTTTGCCTGTTCTAGAACTTCATATCAAATGGAAGCATACAGCATCCTTTTCTGTGTCTAGCTTCTTTCATATACCATGATAGTCCTGAGATCCATCCATGCCATTTTAGGTAAATTTTAAAAACTGGAGCTGAAAATTTTGGAACAGGAAGTTATTGCTGGCTTTTAAAAATAGACACATGATGGACACGAGGGAATGGGGAGATTTTCTAGGTCAGCAGAGGATGCAGCTATATCTCACCAGAGACTTGTGATCTTGGTTCAGGCTGCAGAATGGGATTCTGTGGCTGGTGCAAGGATTTCATTAACAATAACAGTAAGAAAAGGGGGAGAGGGAGAGAGGCAGAAAGGTGGAGAGGAGGGGGTGGGCAAGAAAGAAGTCTGAGGCTCTGGTGAGCTGTGGGAGTTTGCTCTTAATTTTCTGGCATATAAAGTTCTCTCAGAACTGAAGCAAGGTTGGTTGTGTAAACAGATCTGTGCCTGGAATGTGAGGAGGGAAGCACAGAGCCAAGTCTGTCGGGGCAGCTGGGAAACAGGAAGAACTTCCTGAAATAGAATAGCTCATGCTTGCAGGATGAGACTTCTGGAGAAGCCATCAGGCCAACTGTGCAAATGCAGGCACCACCTGCCACTGCCCCCATCCCGGCCTACCTGCCACATGATCCTGCACCAGTGGGAGGCTTAGAGGAGCATCTTCACCTAGCCAGCTAGGGGTGGGATTGGTGTCTGCAATCCAATGTCCCACATTTTTTTTCCTTCCCACCCACCTCCACTTGTTTGAGAGACCAAGGCATATGTGCCCCATGGGTCACCAGCATTTCTTTGGTTAGTGTACTGTCTGGAAGCCCAAACATGGGCTGCTCTCAGCATAAAGGCATTTCAAAATTTACCGCAAATGCAGGAAACCTTTCATGAGGGAGGATGAGCTTTTTACCTTTGGATCTTTGTTCATAAACAAATGGGATCACTTCATGCAACAGATTTTTGCCTCTTCAGTTGTATTTTTTTTAACTAGAATTACTTCAGTAAAGTACTTTTTAAAACTTGTTTTTGCCCTGACCAAAGGTGATCTTGTGTTCTGCTCCATTCTTTGGTCACTTTATACACCCCCTCCCTGAGCCTATATTCAGAACCCCCGACAGGTCTTACATAAACTGAACCTGCTGCTTACATGCCAGAAAATTCCCCATGCCCAGGTACTGTGAGGAATTGGGTGTTCTTGCCTTCATCAAGAATTTTGGCCTTCTTTGAAAAAAAAAAAAAAAAAAAAAACAATGTGGCTGGACATAGTGGCTCACACTTGTAATCCTAGCACTCTGGAAGGCTGAGGCAGGTGGGTAGCTTGAGTTCACGGCTTCAATGCTAGTTTGAGCAAAAAACAAGACCCCATCTCTACTAAATAAAGAAAAATATAGAAAAACTGAGGCAAGAGTATCACTTGAGCCCGAGAGTTGGAGATTGCTGGGAGCTATGACACCATGGCACTCTAACCAGGGTGACAGCTGAGACTCTGTCTCAAATAAATAAATAAATAAATAATAAAATAAAATAAAATATAGGCTCATTGCCCATAGTTCAGCAGTTAGGACATTGGGCACATACACCGGGGCACATACACGTGGGTTCGAACCCGGCCCTGGTCTGCTAAACAATGACAACTATAACAAAAATATAGTTGGGCGTTGTGGCAGGTGCCTGTGGTCCCAGCTAGTTGTGAGGCTGAGGCAAGAGAATCGCTTAAGCCTCAGAGTTTGAGGTTGCTGTGAGCTATGATGCCATGATACTCTACTGAGGGCAATAGCTTAAGACACTGTCTCAAAATAATAATAATAATAATAATAAACAGTGTAAATAATCCTGCCCCGGATTTTACACTGTTTATTATTACTATTGAAAAATAGTTTCATGTTCCAAATTGTCCATTTTCCAACATGGAATTTAAAATTGGATAGAAGCAATTGGATAGAAGTACATACCTGTAAGGTTGGACAACCAAATTTGCAGACTTATCCTAGAAAAAGTGCTACGTACTTCACTGCTGAATATCACTATGGTCACCTTGGAACCACTCCCCTTGGCTACCCAGTGACCACAGTGGTATTCAGCATTGAGGTATGTGACAGAAACTTTGGTGTCTGACCTTGTATTAAAATGGCTAAAATTAAAAAAATGAGAATAACCATTTTTGGTGAGGATGAGGAGCTAAAGGAATCCTTATTCACTGGTAATGGGAAAACAAAATAGCATAGCCACTTTGAAAGGCAGTCTGACAGTTTCTGCAAAGCTTAGTGTGCTGTCTCCGTACAACCTAGCAGTTGCATTCTGGGGTATTTGCCCAACTGATTTGAAAATTATGTCCACACAAAAGCTAGCATGCAAATATTTACAGCAGCTTTATTGGTAATTGCAAAACCATGGAAGCAACCAAGATGCCCTTTAATAGGTGGGTGGATTAACAATCTGTGGCACATTCATACAAAGGAATAATATTTAAAAAATAAAAAGGCATGGACCTTCAATATAAGCAACAACATGGATGGACATTAAAAGCATATTGCTAAGTGAATGAAGCCAGTTTGAAAGGCTACTTACTATATGGTTCGTTGCGTGATATTTTGGCAAGGGAAAAACTAAAGAGATAGATAACAGCTGAGTGTTCACTGGGGGCTTGAGGAAAAACAGGGTTGAATAGGGGAAAGCAGTATTGTTTCAGGGCTGTGAAACTATTCTTTATGGCATTGTAGTGGTGGAGAGATGTCACTATGGTTTATCAAACACACAGAATTTCCCAGTACAAGGAGTGAATCTTAATGTATGCAGGATTTTTAAAAAATCAGTCAGGAGGTCAAGGGTCCCACAATAGAATCCAGCCTGTAACAAAAGAGTCTGCTTATGCTGCAAATGTGTGGCATAGCCTCACTGGAAAAGGTGGAGAAAAAGGTGCTGATCTTAGTAACTCTGGAAATGAGTAGAGTCTGTAAGGCTAAAGACAAAAGAAACTGTATGTGAGTACTGTGCTCTAGTTGATAACCTTGTTTCTTCTGGGGTATGAGTTAAAAATTTTGATGCTTTCACGTAGGCATTAAAAGAATTAGTAAAAGATGATGCATGATGGGAGCCAGGTTTCTCACTGCTGGAGTGGGTGTTCACAGAAAAGTCAGGGACACCTAGATTCTAGACCCTAAAAACAACCCCATGGTGCCCTATGAGAGTCAAATGGATAATTATGGAAATAATTCTGGATATGTATACACACAGAGGCAAATATACACTCATATATTTCCAAGCTCTGTCAGCTTAGAGGGCCTAGAATCAGTGACACTCTAAAAGCAACAAGCACATTTAGCACCTTGATCTTGTTTTCTTTTTTTTTTTTTTTTAATAAGATCATGTCATCAGCAAAGATGGAGAGTTTGACCTCCTCTGCACCCATTTGGATTCCCTTTATTTCCTTTTGCCTAATTGTATTGGCTAGAACTTCCAGCACTATGTTGAATAGTAAAGGTGACAGATGACAACCTTGTCTGGTTCCAGTTCTAAGAGGAAAAGCTTTCAGTTTTACTCCCCATATTAGCTGTGGGTTTGTCATAGATAGCTTCAATCAGTTTCAGAAAAGTGCCACCTATGCCTATACTCTTCAGTGTTCTAATTAGAAAAGGATGTTGGATTTGATTGAATGCTTTTTTTGCATCTATTGAGAGGATCATATGATCTTTATTTTTGCTTCTATTCATATGGTGGATAGTGTTTATGGACTTGCATATGTTTACGGAAGGCCCTTTTTGAAGCTGCAAACTTGACCTTTGCCGCACGTTGGCTGTGTGGGTGTGGCTTCTGAGTCATCCTCCTCCTTCATTTAGCCTCCATCCCCTCACCTGTGCAAGAGGGACTTTGAAGAAGCCACGTAGACTTAAGAGGTAGCATATATGTGAAAATACTTGGTAAAGTATCAATGGTTACAGAAACATGAGTTAAGATAATACATGTAGATACGAAAATTAATGGGACTGAATGACATCACTGAAACTTACCCTTCAATTAGCCAGGTGTTTCGTTTTTTGTGTTTTGGGGATTTTTTTTCGAGACAAGAGTCTCTCTATGTTACCCTGGATAGAGTGTCGTGGTGTCACAGCTCACAGCAACCTCAAACTCTTGGGATTAAGTGATTCTCTTGCCTCAGCCTCCCAAGTAGCTGGGACAACAGGTGCCCACCACAATGCCTGGCTATTTTTTTGCTGCAGTTGTCATTGTTTAGCTGACCCAGGCTGGGTTAGAATCCACCAGCCTCCATGCATGTGGCCGGCGCGGTAACCACTGTGCTATGGGTGCTGAGCCCAATTAGCCATTTTAAGGGAAAATAGTAGAATCAGGATATTGTAGAAACCTAAGGAATTTCAGATTATCTGCTTTGTCTGTCTTGTGATTGATGAGGAACTTGAGTCCTTGAACCGGTAGTGACATAGACTATGGCAGACAGAGCTGAGCCTAAAACTCATATGACCTGATCCTCCAGTCCTCACCCGCTGCCCACAGCCTGGACTCTATCCCCTGCTGTGTCTGTAGACCATCTCCCATTTACTGTGGCCCTAAGATGGAACCATTCAAACCAAGACCTTGAAATGTCACGTGCCAGGGAGGAAGCCCAGACTCCCCGATGTGCTGATGGGGCCTACCTTTGACCTGAAGTCGGGAGAATGAGTATTGCAAGTTGTGGACCGATGGCCTAGCTAGTGTGATGTCCGTGGGACTTTGTAGAATTTTCTTTTCAGCATCTAAAGGATTTGTTGATTCTGCCTCTGAAACAGACTCAAGCATTTCCTTCCCACTCAGTGCATTATGATGTAAGCTCCCCGAGGGCAGAGACCCTGATGTGACTCCCTCACCATGTGCCCTCAGATCTGAGCACTGCTCTGAGCACCTGCTCAGTGAGCAGCTGCTGAGGGAAAGAGTGAATCCCACTCCTTTGCCTCCGTTGGAGGTCACCTTGTCTCTCTGCAGACCCTCTGAAATGTTCCTCCTCTCGTCTGAGTCCCTCCAATCCCCCCTCACACTGCCCTTGGAATATCCAACTAAATCACAGATCTGACAAGACCCTCCTCTTAAAACTTGTCCATGGCTCCCCTTTGCCTGCTGGGACATGGACTTTACAGCTTTTTACTACCTTCCTAGCATTATCTGTAGGATCTTATTTTTTTCCATTCGTACCTTTCAACATCCCCAACTCACACACCCTCACCACCACCAGCTTGTATGTCTTCTCCAGCCACCCTGGACCACCTAAGGCTGCTTCCTGAATGGGGCAGACTCCTGCTGCAACTTCCTTCCACCCCAACGCCCTGCCTTTATCGCTTGGAGAACTCCCTCCTTCCCTAACTGCTCTGGTGTCCAGCTCAGACTCCTCAAAAGCATGACCATGGCTTTGATCCTTGTGGACTACAAGGTAGGAGATAATCCAGAGCATGGGATTATCCCTCCAGCAGTGCCTACTGCTGAGATGAGGGTAACCCTGAGTTGTGATGATGAGAGTAGCTCCAAGCCAAGGACATCTGGAGAAGGGTGTTTTGTGTGGTGGGGTCTAGAGAGGACACGCTTTCTCCACCAGCTTAGCTACACCCTGAAAACATGTACTTTAGTAAAAAAATAAATAAATAAATAATAATAATAAAATAAACACTGATTTTTATCTCCTCACTCAACTCTAATAATGTTATCACATATGATTTATTGTTTTTATTAATAAAAAGTAACAAAATGTCATGCTTTTGCAAGCACCATTTTGATTATTCATATGTACATTAATTTTAATGTTAAAATTAATCTAAACATATTACATAGAATTTACAAATTATAGAAAAGAACAAAAAATAACCCTGATCCCTCATTTGTCTATATTTCTTCCAGCCTTTATATTATACATTTTTATAATGTTTCCTTTTATGTGACCATCAGATTATGCATATAAATATAAAGCCTGGTTTGTTTTACCTGTACCAAAAAGCATTTTTAATGGTGCCAAATACTCTTAACAATCATCTTAAATGACTGAATAATATTCCATCAAGCAAATGGACCCTTATTGAGTATATCCGCCATAAATTTAGTCATTTTCCTATTGTGGAAGACCAGTTTCCTTGCAAAATGTTGCTTTTGTCAGTTGTAATAAATGAGGGCCTCTTCACAGCACAAACATTTTCTGCTCTTTATGGTTATTGCCTTAAGATGACTCTGACACCTATTATGAATTTGTAAACACTCCCCTTATTAAAAACAGACAATACCCCCTTATATTCCACCTCTTTTGCTCCTAATAAAGAAAGTTTGGAGAGCTGTATGCCCTGAGCTTTCTTGAGGTCCCAGCATTGTATCTTTATCAAACCCTTCCTACAAACTGCCTGTGGTTCTCACATGTGTACCAAGCTGTCCTCTCAGCTCTGTGCTGGTCCTCAAGCTGGCCGGGGACATCACTTACCCCTACGCACACCCAGCATATGCCCACCGCTCAGTTCACGGTCAGATCAGTCTTTCCTGTCTCCAACAGGACAGGTCAGGCACCTTGCCCTGGGATTCCATGACTCCCTGTGTATATTTTTATCATTATCCTTATGAAACTCCAGTGAAAATACACAACTCTCTGAAGCTGAGCATACATTTTTTTTGTTATTTCCGCAGTGACTAGCATAGGACCCAACACAGTTAAGTGCCAAATAGCTGATAAATGAACTTAGCTATAGATTTGGCAACTGAAATATTCCTGTAATATGTTATGGGAAGAGTAAAATAATCTATGGGCAAAGGATCGATAGATAGTAGATATTTCGTCTTCTCCCATTTAAAAGGTCATGATATATTATTAGCAAAACACAAAAGGAAAAAATGATGTAAGAAGCATTGCTGTAAAGAATATTGAAGGATACCAAAGGCCTTGATTGATTTATGCACATCCTTGTGACTATGTAACATTTATGTTTAGAAATTTGATCAGCCTGCCTCCTTAAATACCACGTCTATGCTGATCACTTCCACTTTCCTGAGCTCAGGACTCCATGAATAGTCTCAGCCATCTTCCAATTTCAAAAGCTCAGAACCGGGTGTCCACAGCAGCTGTTCCTTCCACCGCCTTTTCCATCTTAGGGAACGGCAACCCCAGTCTTCCTGGTGCATAGCCAGAAACTCTGGAGCCACCTCTGACCTGCCCCTCTTCTTTTTTTCACACCACGTATTCCACCCACAAGTGCATCTTGTTGGTTCCACCTTCAAACGGCATTCAGAATCCAGCCACTTGTCACCACGTTCTCTACTTTCATTACCTTGGTCTGCGCTACCCACTGTTTGCCCGGATTATGACAGTACGTTCCTGACCGATTTCGTAGCTTCCAACTTTGTCCCCATACTCTACACACAGTATCATAGCATCCTTTCAGATATCCTCTCTGTCCCTGCCCAAAGGTTTCTGATGGCCAAGCCATCTCGAAGTCTTTCCTCATGCTAGTCTGTTTCGGCCACCATAGCAAAATAGCAGGGACTGCATAAACATTTATCTTCTCACAGTTCTGAAAGGAGGAAGTCCAAAATTAAACTGTCAGCACATGCGGTGTCTGCTAAGTGACCCCTCCCCGACGGTCAGTGGGTCTCTAAGTGACCCTCCTGACAGTCAGTGGGTCTGCTGAGTGACCCTCCCCAATGGTCAGTGGGTCTGCTGAGCGACCCCTCCATGACAGTCAGTGGGTCTGCTGAGCGACCCCTCCCCAATGGTCAGTGGGTCTGCTGAGGGACCCCTCCCTGATGGTCAGTGGGTCTCCTGAGCGACCCCTCCCTTACAGTCAGTGGGTCTGCTGAGTGACCGCTTCCTGATGGACAGTGGGTCTGCTGAGTGACCCCTTCCTGATGGACAGTGGCCACCTTCTCACTGTGCCGTCACGTGGCATTTCCTCCATGCACACTCAAGGACAGAGAGGCAGAAAGCTCACGCTGGCGCCTCTGCCTTCTCTTACAAGGTCACCAGTCCTATTGAGTGAGAGTGCTAGCTCCATGACCTCATTTACCCTTAATTACCTCCCCAGGGACCCTCTGTCCAAGTCCCATCACCCTGGGTTTTGAGGTGTCCACCTATGACTTTGGGAGGACACAGTTCATATTTCCATGTAATCCGAGGCAGACACTTCAGGCATCCTCACCCCTCCATGAATGCACCCAGTGGGCTCCCATCTGGGATATCACACTGACTGTCCCTGCACCCGGACTTTCCCCAGACACCTGCACGGCTAAATCCTGTACCCTCCAGATCTCTGCTCGAATGCAATTTATTAGCTATTTCTCCCTTGACCACATTCTGTAAAACAGCAACATTCTTCCCACCCCAGCCCCATATTCCATATCTTGGGTTTATTCCTCTCTCCCTCCTCCACTGAAGGAGGGATTTTGTATCGTTTCATTTGCAGGTACATTGCTGACCTGAGAGCAGTCCTCAAGCACAAAAGATGCTCAGTAAATGCTTGTAGAATAAATGAATGGCAATACCTTTCATATCCATTATCTTACGTCAGCCTCTAATCAAACCTGGAAGAGGGTAGAACAGATATTGTTTCTATTTTTATGGATGAGGAAAACTAATGCTCCCAGGGTTAGGTTTTCTGTGTGTAGTGATCATTTCCTTTGTTGGGTACTTATTATTGCCAACAGATAAGCATACTGTCATATTTGCTTCCGTTTAATCCTTGGAGTAATCCTAAAAGATTATATATCATTATCCCTATTTTAACACAATTACTTACACCTTGGAAAGGTTCGATAATTTGCCCAAGGGAGCCTCCACTAAGTGACAGCCTCGCTGTGAACCCTTGTCTGACTTGGAAGAGCTTGTTTTTATCTGTATCATAGCTCACATCCTTACAGCACAATGCCGTGTCAGGGTCTAAATCTTACAATAACACTAGAAAGTGCGCGCCTCTTTTCTCTTCATTTTAAAGATGAGATCACTGAGGTTCTAAGGTGTTAACCTTGCAGGGTCACACCCAGCTGACCTCAAAGTCTCTTTGTCAAATGCCTAGCCTTCTGCCTTCAAGGCCAGGCCTTGAACTTAGAACATCTTTCTACTTTCCATTAACCTGCCCTTATACACTGATTACCTGTATTAATCCCAGGGTCTGGGTCTGGGATGCCCCAGCCTCAACACACCTTAAAGTTTATATTAGAAATTCTGATCTCCATAGACCCTTGCAAGGCAGAAAGTTTTGGCTGATACAACAAACTAATGTGTCCATTAAGAATATTGCCAAATGGTGTACTACCTAGTCATTTTTTAAGAGATCATTAGTCTCTCTGGTTGGGCCAGCTTCTATGTGCCTCTTCTCTTTCTTCTCAGACACCTGGCAGAACACACGTGTGTTTTGCTCAGCTTCTCTCCCTGCCTCTAATGGCGTCACTTAGGTTCAATAGTGGAGAAATATAATTGAATCTCTTTTGCAGACTTCCATCGGCTCTATTCTGGGCACATATTATTAGAATTGTGAGAGCCAGACATTTCTTTAAAGTGGAGATTGTTGGGCTGAGCCCGGGAGATTATTAAAAGACATTACAATGCCAGCCTTAGAAAATATATAGGGCGCAGAACATTCCCTGCTCCCTCCCCTCCCCCCTTCCAGCACAAACATGATTCAAATGCCTCTCCAGGATCAGGACTCTTCCTGCCTCCTTTCACAGGTCCTCGGCCGCCCGCCCTCACCCTGCACTTGTTCCATGGCACCAGCGGTTCCCCGGTTCCCCGAGTGTCATACTTCCAGTGCCAGCAACATCAACATTCCCTGGAAGCTAGTTAGAAATGCAGATCCCAGGCTCCACCCAACAACCCTGTGGATTCTGCCACATGCTGAGATCCGAGAAGGGTCATCTCTGCCCAGCTCCCCTCCCAGCCCTGCAGATGCTCCAGATCCAGTTCTTTGGTCGCAACCACTATAGTGACAGAGAGCTTGACTCAAGGGCTCAGATCCTGACATCCATGGGACCTAGCTTTGGATCAGATTTAGGGAACAATATTTTTACTTGTAAAACCTATAGATAAGGCACGTTTCCGCAGTAATTGTTTTCTACTTTAAGAAAAATCTCATTACTAACCTTACAAATTTGGATCATATCTTTACTCTTTTTTTTTTTTTTTTTTTAATAGATAAAAATATGCACCATAGATGTGGCCCAACCCATCACCCTCCCTCCACCCAAACCTCCCCCCTCGCTTCCCCTTCCTTGGTCCTTTCCTCATAGTCTTGTGCTATAGTTGGTTTATAACCTTCATGTGAAAGCTATAGTTTACCTTCATAGTAGGGCTGAGTACATTGGATACTTTTTCTTCCATTCCTGGGATACTTTGCTAAGGAGAATATGTTCCAGCTCCATCCATGTAAACACGAAAGAGGTAAAATCCCCATCTTTCTTTAAGGCTGCATAGTATTCCATGGTATACATGTACCACAATTTGCTAGTCCATTCATGGGTCGATGGGCACTTGGGCGTCTTCCATGACTTAGCAATTACGAATTGGCCTGCAATAAACATTCTGGTACAGATGTCTTTCTTATATTGTGATTTTTGGTCTTCTGGGTATAAACCTAGAAGAGGAATTATAGGATCGAAAGGCAGGTCTATTTTTAGGTCTCTAAGTATTCTCCAAACATCCTTCCAGAAGGGATGTATGGGTGGGCATTCCCAACCAGCAGTGTAGAAGTGTGCGCTTTCCTCCACATCCACGCCAACATCTCTGGTTTTGGGATTTTGTTATGTGGGCTACTCTTACTGGGGTTAGATGATATCTCAAAGTAGTGTTGATTTGCATTTCTCTGATGAGTAAGGATGATGAGCTTTTTTTCATGTGATTGTAGATTTTGCGTCTGTCTTCTTTAGAGAAGTTTCTCTTTAAGTCCCTTGCCCACCCTGAAATGGGGTCACGTGTTCTTTTCTTGCTAATAAATTTGAGTTCTCTGTGGATTCTGGTTATTAGACCCTTATCGGAGGTA
>CAUYPK010051293.1:0-33445 GCA_963574355.1 Loris lydekkerianus | reverse complement strand
ACCTGCAGTGCATCTTACAAGGGTACATGTGAAACTTAGTAAATGTAGAATATAAATGACTTAACACAATAACTAAGAAAATGCCAGGAAGGCTATGTTAACCAGTGTGATGAAAATGTGTCAAACGGTCTATAAAACCAGTGTATGGTGCCCCATGATCGCATTCATGTACATAGCTATGATTTAATAATAAAAAATAAATAAATAAATAAATTGAGAAAAAAAGAAAAAGAAAGAAAGAAACTCAGGCAGAGGGAGTTAGTACCTTATCTGGGGTGAACAGTTAAGAAGAATCAGGATTTAATCCTAGGCAGTCTTGTCCCAAACACTCAGATCACTCATACATAGAAAACAGATTTAGAGAGCTAGTAACGGTTGCTTTAAAGATTCTTTAAAATAATTTTTTTTTTTTTGAGACAGAGTCTCAAGCTATTGCCCTGTGTAGAGTTCTATGCTGTCACAGCTCACAGCAACCTCAAACTCTTGGCCTTAAAGGATTCTCTTGCCTCAGCCTCCCAAGTAGCTGGGACTACAAGTGCCCGCCACAACACCTGGCTATTTTGTTGTTGTTGTTGTTGTTGTTGTTGTTGTTGTTGCAGTTGTCATTGTTGTTTAGCTGGCCTGGGCCAGGTTCAAACCCACTAGCCTCAGCGTATGTGTCCATAACCATAACCACTGTGCTACAGGTGCTGAGCCTGCTTTAAAGATTCTTTAAAATAATTTTGGCAGGGGTGTTGGTGAAATAAACTTTTAGCAATAAAGTGTCCTGTATCAAATTCTCAAATATATGTATAAAATGTTCTCAAGTTCTATAATCCTCAAGAGCCTAATTATTTTCTCTGTAAGAATATTTTATGTAGGGATGGGAGAGAGAAGAGAAAAGGGAATAAAGTATGAGAAGGAAAGTGGAGCGAGGTGAGGAGACATTAAAAACTATAGATGGGGAATGACTAACTGAACTTCTCCTTAGGGTTAATCACTTGTTATTCATGTATGACCTAATCACAATGAGAAAGGCAGGCTTGGAATGCTCAGAAATGTAGTTGTTTTAGTGAAACAACTTTTACATAAATGTATAATGATGTTGTAAATTGCATGAGGCATACTTATACCCCCAAATGTATTTGTCTGAAATTCTACTTTAACTGGGTATCTTGGATCCTTACATGCTAAGTCTGGCCACCCTGCCTGTGAGTGCTTATGTGGAATTCGCCACATTCCTACTCTCCACCTCTGGCCACATTCATTGATTTCCTCCCCATTACAAATCAACAGGTGCCACTCCAGCAATGTTTCTGGGGCCCACCAAGGCCACAAAAATTCCTGTGCCCAGGGAGTGGCTTTTGATGCTTCTCCAAAAGCCAAACTCTCCTTTCCCACCCTGTCATTCATGTGTTACCAGCCATGGGCATTAGCTGGACTGCTTGGAGCTCGATGTGTATTGTTAAAAGAGCTACTTTACTTCTTTTCCTAGAAATGGGCTCCTGGTTCCAGGCCGTGCAGGTGCCTCTGTTCCTTGTCTTTGAGCCCTGGCACTGATGGTCATTTCTCTCCATGAGGCCTTTCTCCCCTAATGCTGTTCAAGTCCAGCCAATGGTGACCTCTGGGCTTGGCTCTGCCACTCCATAGATGTGCTCAGACATGTGCAAATAAGCTTAGGCTTCTACGATTCCTCAACACCTCCCTCTTCCCCCAACTCCCATGTGCATACCTTACAAATTCCCAGTATAAAGTTAACTTAGCAACTTCAAGATTTGCAGTGGTTTAAGGCACTTTGCTTATTTGATTAAAATCTGACTGACATTTTTTCGTAATAAGAACCCACTGGTGTTTAGTAGTATGTGATAATTATCACATTTTTCTGTGAATTAAAATGTAACTATGAAAGAATTATCCCCATGTTACTATATCTCTTATGACTAGAAGGGAGATTGCCCTGTGTAATGTAGTGATACTTATCATAGGTTACGAGATGCAGACACCACATTGGGTGTGGGTTACAGAGTCCCCGAGAGCCTTTGGGGTGGTCCAGCCAGGTGAACATGAGTAAATTTGCTGATCTCTCCTTTTACCTTCTTGAGCTAACTCCATAACCTTTGGTTTATAGATGTCTGGCCTTTAATATTGCTGTTTGATTGTGTGATACATGAAGAATTTATAGTGCTAAGCTTATTGGATAAGTCGTGATTCTCTAACACATTTTAGGAAGAAAAAATATTCAATCCACTGCTTAGAGCAAAGCAGCAGAATTTTCTTCTAAGACTCTAGCCAGTAACTCTGCTTGCTGGTTTGCGATACTACATTATCATCGTTGATCAGCAGTTTGAATTACTGTCCTTATGGATGCTGAGATCCAGGCACTGGCCCTATAATAAGCCCTGACATTGTGACCTTGGTAACCAACAGTTGCCTCTGCTCGCCTGATACCTATGGACCCCAGTGTGCGTCCACGTACGATGACTGCGAAGGGGGCTCTCAAGCACTCTGCATCCACGGCATCTGTGAGGATTTAGTCCGAGAGCAGGTTGGAAAGGTGGGTCTGTTCCCCAGATGGGACCCCTGGTAGGGAGCCACGCTTGGCAGTTCTTCACCCTGTGCCAAGTGTACGCAGGCATGTCCTGGAGCTGCAGAGGGGAGACCACAAGCAGGATGTGGGGAGGCGGGGACGGGAGGTATGCAGAAAATGGGACCCAGAGGTTAAGATTCCATTATACAAAATAGTAATATTTTTATTATCCTGTCACTAATCTCTCTGTGAGATACAATCTACTCTTGGCCTTGTTTGTTTTAACAATGACAAGATGTGGAAACACAGAAGTTCTTAAGCCCCTGAGCCCCTGCGAGGCTGCAGAGTCTATGAACCCACTTCCCCAAGAGGCCCTCCATGTTGAGTACTGATGACCTTGACCCGCTTGGCTCTTCACCACAGCTTCAGTTCTTTGTTTTTATTTCTATTTTTTTCTACCTATGTGATGGAAAATGGTTTCTTTCCAATGATGGGGGTGAGAGGCGGGTAGGAGGGGAGAGACTTTCTAAAAGGAAACAAACAGAATTGATTTTCCAAGATCTGTGCCTACATGGGTGTTTTTCCCCTCTAAAACCAGAGGCTGAGTTGATTGACTTTAATTATACTGACTTACAGTTCTGGATTATTATTGCCCTAACCCTGGCATATTTGGGGGTAAATTATAGGTTTCTCTCCCTCTGAAATAAAGACGTTTCCCTTTTTGCCTGGTCTGGTTTAAATGCTTAATCATATGGGAAGGAAAAGAAAAGCTCACTCCATTGGCCTTATGGAAATAAATGTTAGAGGATAAACAGTTCCGGGTTTTGGTGAGATTTTCAAAGGCTTTTCTTGTTCATTTTGGCGATTATCTTTTTTCTGTCCGTTGTCATCCTGCCAGCCCAAGTACAGCTGCATCTGTGACGCTGGGTGGACGTCCCCTCTGGACAGCTCTGCCTGCACAGTGGATAGAGATGAGTGCAGCCTCCAGCCTGGACCATGTTCTGCGCATGTGCAGTGTTTCAACACCCAGGGCTCCTTCTACTGTGGGGCCTGTCCGACAGGTACATTCCCAGGGCTGCGAGGCAGGCTTGCAAGGCATCAGAACTCATTTTCTTCTGCTACTGACAGATAAGAAGATTCCTCTTAGGAGGGGTTCAAATCCCGTTACATGTCCCATTTCACTAACTTCTACTCAAGACCATCTTACTGGTATAACAGTGCTACAAAAAGAAAGGGGGGAGTTTGTCCAAAACTGTTTAGGAGTCAAACTTTGTTTAGAGATAGCTGTAGAGTTTGTGAGGTTAAAAGCTGTACTGCTGTGATTATCAACCAGCTGATTAGACTTGAAATCCAAAGACATGTTCTAGTCCTACCTTTCAGGCTAACCAGTTGTTTGCAAACTTGGGTAAATTATTTGACTTTTTTGTGTCCCCATGGCAGTCCCATGGTTCTCACCTGGATATGTCATAAGAGTACCTTGTGGCCTAGAGGTAAATAGGGCTTTCCAGCTTCCTTGCAGCTCCACAGAGATTGAATGTCCAGGGAAGGCCTTCTGTTAAGTTACTACATATATGGCCATCTGATGAGTCTTTAGTTAAAAACGGCCTAGGTTTGAATCCAAGTATATATCTTATTCTGTGAGATCATTGTCTCCTAT
Source organism: Loris lydekkerianus (assembly GCA_963574355.1). Lineage (NCBI taxonomy): Eukaryota > Metazoa > Chordata > Mammalia > Primates > Lorisidae > Loris > Loris lydekkerianus. The sequence continues at coordinate 29,282 of CAUYPK010051293.1, read as the reverse complement.
TCAACTCAGGAGAGGCTCTTTCTATGAGCAGAGCACTGTGCTGGGTGCACTGGTAAGTAATGAACCATACCTCAGGGAGTTTACAGCCTCTCTGCACTCCCTGGGGGTTCTTAGACAGTGGCATTTAAAGAAAATATAATACTGACAGCTGTTATTTTACAAAAATCTCATTAAGACACTGGGTAAGCAATTTTTATTTTAATTCTTACAACTACAACAATAGCAAGACAGGATAGGAATTAGTATTCTTCACATTTTTAAATATGAGAACTGTAGACTTAGAAAGGTTGAATAACTTCTCCAAGATCACGTAGCTTATGGATAAATGGGATTTAAACCCAGCTCTGCCTGGCTCTGGATCTGATCTAAGCTTTGTCACTTGGTCTTAGCCAAAAGGCTGAGAAGCGATTGCTCTGAACATCTGAACACTGTTATTCTGTCTCACTAAGGAACTCCACACATGTTTACCTTCACTTAGTGACTTTTGATGCATTGATTTTTTGTATTTTATTGGTTTGGATCTTGTAAAAGTAGAAAGAATTGAAAAAAATTCTTGCAAGATCAGGTGCAGAGGCTCACACCTGTAATTCTAGCACTCTGGGAAGCTGAGGCTGGTGGATTGCCTGATCTCAGGAACTGGAGACCTGTCTGAGCAAGAGTGAGACCTCCATCTTTAAAAATAACGAGGTGTTGTGGCAGGCACCTATAGTCCCAGCTACTCAGAGGGCTGAGGCAAGAGGATTGCTTGAGCCTAGGAGTTTGAGGTTTCTGTGAGCTATGATGCAACAGCACTCTACCAAGGGTGCAAAGTGAAACTCTGTCTCAAAAAAAAGAAAGAAAGAGAAAAAGCTTCTTGCCTCTTAGTTCTGAAGGGCAAGCAAAATTTACAATCCATCACATTCTTGAAGGTAATTTGTCATTGACAATGTGTAAAAACTAGAAATCAGAAAAATAAATTATTTAAATTAGAAGATAGGCAATGTGTTCTTACATTCTTGTTTTTATTGTTGGAGAGAAAAAAAGAGAAACAAAAGCTTTATGTTTTCCTGTTAATCACCCTATTTTTTTCCTGAGTATCAAAGTATATGCTGCTAATATAATAGAAACGATAAAAATAGGAAATACCTCTTCTCCCTCCCAAACTTCATACTCTTATCATTCAAAAACTTATGATTAATTTTGGGGTATATTTCCTGCCACCTTTTCTCTGTATCCTCATTTCATCATGCAAAAATGTGGTAATTTTCTTAGATTCTCAGAAGAGGACTCTACTTGTATCAAAGAATATAAACACAGGCAGACCTGAGGCTGTGGACAGGATGTTAATACAGTCCTGAGAACGTCCTTGGGTTGGATTTGTAGGCAACTTGGATCCCCAATGAACATGCATATACGGTTATAATAATAACAACAATACTATAATGGCTCATGTGTTAATGATAATATAGTATAATTCTAATACTAATAACAATACCCCTGTATTGTAATAATAAGTTACAGAAACTATTCTGCTCTTTCTTTTAATTCAAACAGAACATAAAAACAAACTCATATAACAAGTTTAGCCAGAAGAAATTTCAAAAAAGAATATTAAAGTTTAATTAACCTTCACCTAATGTTGCATCAAATGCTAGACTCATAGGAATGTTACTCTTATTTTGATCTTCTAATCAAATCAATAAAAACCTTTCCATTTCAGTAATTAATCCACTCGGCTGCTTAGTAATAATATGATGCTTTATTTTCACTGGAGCTCTGCCTTTCACATGATTTATTATTTTTACTTTATAATTGTTCCGTTATTCCAGCAACTGAAGTCCAATGCTTTTCCATTGAATGATGGAGTCTGGTGTTCCTCTGAACGCTTAATCATTTCTCCATTAGCTTCTGCTGTAATCACCTTTCTCTTTGCTTCAGTCTCACTTGGACTTGTAGTGGACTTTTGCTTTGGAAGAACTGTCATCGGGGTAAACACAGACTCAAAATCAAATAGAAAAGTCAAGATTTATGAATACTGAGACCAGCCCCTTGTGTAAAGAATGTGTGTCTGTGAACTTCTTATGCCATTCAGGGTTGTTTACATGCAGAGGAGAAACTACCGTGTTTCCCCTAAAATAAAACATCCTCCAAAAATAAGACCTACTTACAGGTTTCCTTCTGGGTGAACTATAAGGCATCCCCTGAAAATAAGGCCCCCCCAGGTTCTGTCTCGGAATGAAAATTAAGGTAAACTGGTTGCTAGGGCCATCCGACTGGCCTCTAGCAACCAGTGACGTTAGGAAGAGTCCTGATGTCACTGCCATGTGGAGGTCGGAGTGAGCGGTGAGCACAGGCGAGAGAGAGGAGGAGACTTTCGCAGATGCGTGTAGAAGAACAGGAGGATCAGAGCGGACCAGACGTGGCAAACAGTAAATGTGTACCGTATTCTTCTTCATGGAAAAATAAGACATCCCCTGAAAATAAGACCTAGAGCATCTTTGGGAGCAAAAATTAATATAAGACACTGTCTTATTTTCGGGGAAACAGGGTAGTTCTCAAATTATTTATCTAATTATTTAAGTATAAATTATCCTTACGAGGAGTCTTGGGAACCCAGTAGTGAGTTTGGAATGCCAGAGGTCGGGTCGTCCTTCACTTGGGGACTGCCTGAATGTTAAAGGCTTGAAGAGTTTTTAAACATTCTTATCATTTTAATAATTTGAATTATAAAAATAATACGAACTTATAACCATTGAATTATACAGGAACGACTCAAGTAAAGTGATTTTCTCTTCCTTCCCCTTCAGTCTCATCCTCTTCATGGGACCATTGTTGGTGATTTGCTCTCCCTTCCTCTGCCCTTTCTTTCTCTCATACAGACTTATATAGACATATATGCAGGGTTTTAGAAAGTTTTTTCCCCAAATTGGAAGTATGATCTTGACTCTGTATATCATTCTAACATGTAGTATTCTTAATTAAAATATATATGGAAAATAGCTTTCAGAATGTGTGTGCGTGTGCACGTAGATGTAAGTATAATATTAATAATTATAGTATTTGGAATAGATGAGTCATGATTCATATTCAACTATGAATCTATTGACCATTGAGGGTTTTTTCCTATTAAACTGTGCCACAGGGAATACCCTCTTACCTACATCTTAATGTACTTGTAATTCTATCACAAGAGAGTAAGTTTCAAGAAGTAGAATGGTTAGAGGGTATTTAAAAATGTTTAATGAATACTGCCAGATTTCTTTCCAAATAGGTTATATTAGTTTAATGTCCAACTACCAGTATACAAGAGTACCCCATTGGCCTCTTTTCCAGAACTTGATTAAGAATTTAAAAGAATTTTTGCCCATATCATAGTCATATCTCATCTGGATATGTTGTTCGTTGAGTAGAGCAGGTTTGTGTCTATTTTGACTACTTGCATGTCTGTAGAGTGTACATTCAAATCTTGTTTTTCTTCTAGGCTGGCGAGGAAATGGCTACTTCTGTGAAGATGTCGATGAGTGTGAGATAAACAACGGTGGCTGCTCAGTGTCTCCACCAGTCGAGTGTGTGAACACACCTGGGTCTTTCCACTGCCGGGCCTGTCCACCAGGTGCGGCAACAGTGCCATGTCCGCTTCTTGACACCGTCACAGGGGACACATATGTTCCAACACAGAATCTTGTGCTCTGTCTTAGATATCATTACTGTCTAAGGAGAGAAATTGGATAGTGCAGAAAGCTTTCATCATCTTGTGGATTCAGGACACATGAGCACAACTATATTATTGGAAAGAAACAAAAAACATTTGAATATCGATGCAAAGCAACAAGCCTTTACATACTGTGAAAGAGCCACTGAGATAATGCAGAGTTTGGAAAGTTCTCTCTGTCGATTGTGGACTAGTGCTGCTCCATTATTCCCACAAATACATTATTAATATAGTGAGGTCATGAGATGTTTTGCAAGTAAAGTTTACTAAATCGTTGTTAGTTTTCCTTCTTCTCTGAAAAGAAGACATTTCTTCTATCCTCTGGATCTAAATTGCTTTCCAAGAAGTTCAGGGAGTTCTAAGGAACAAACAGAAGTCTTGTGTGTTTTAATAACTCAAAACTATAGTACTTTGGACTTCTATAACCTTTTCCCTCTGAGAACATCAGAGTCATTGTGGTTAAAAAATTTCATCTTTTTTAGTATCAGCACTTTCTAAATCAACCAGTAGTTCCATACATTTTTTTTTTTTTTTTTTCATTAGAAAACAACCCAGAACATTGTTTCTGTAATCAGGTTACTAATACTGGTTCCTTTTCTTATGAGATTTTATGTCTTCATGACATTTTAGATTTACATTTTCTTGGTTGGTCCAGTTCATGATAGTTGATTCTCAGATTGGCATCCTTTTCCCATGTTCTTGACATTGTTTCTCCTGCCTTTGCTGTGACCAGGGTACCAGGGTGACGGCAGAGTGTGCACACTCATAGACATCTGCTCGGTTGATAACGGAGGCTGCCATCCAGACGCAGCCTGCTCCTCCGCCCTAGGTAATGACTCATCTTTGTCTTTGAATATTTTAACACGAGCCTCTAAAACATTTTTAAAATGAGATCCTCTGTCCTCAAAATTCTTGTGTTGACCTTCAAACCAGAAATTAATCCATTTTAGGAAAGTAAACACTTGGATTTTTAATGGCTTTCTTATTTTAAGATTAAAAAAATTGAAAAATTAAGATTCTAATATTTTTCCTCATACCTTGTTTTGTCTGCCCATAGAAACGTACAGACTTGATGTTGGTGGGCCCTTGATGTCTAGACAGCAGATCCTGAGTTTAGTTACTGCACCCGAATTAAAGAGGAGACCTATATTTACTCTTCCACTTTTTTTTTTTTTTTTTTTCTGAACAGGTTCTTTACCGCTCTGCTCGTGTCCCCCAGGATACACTGGAAACGGCTATGGGCCAAATGGCTGTGTGCAACTCAGTCATATGTGCCTAAGTCACCCCTGTTTACATGGAGAGTGCACGGTGAGACTCTTGTTCTTCCTGTGGAGATGGAGTACTTGAGAACACTTTTAGTTTCACTTCCATAAAAGATATCTTGATATGATTCATGAGTTTGAAGGTAATGATTCAAGCTTAAGATAAGACTCTGCCAATACCTCTCAGCTGAATGGTCAGTAATAACTTTAGTTCTCAGTAAAAACCAGTGAGTTGATTTTTTTTTTTTTTTTTGGTCTCAGTGATTTACAAAATAGTAAACCAAGCCAAGTTTGATTCAGATAAATCTGACTACTTATACTTAGCCATGACCATTTAAACTTGTTAATTCTAAGTTAGGCTACTAGAAAATACTTAGTACAGTTTAACACTTGTTAAAGATATCAATAGCACCACTTTTCTCTATCATTGAGACTGATTCAAGTTTACTCTTTGTCTATTTGTTTTATGGTATTATATGGTTTCTTTTCCTTAGGAAACAGTTTCTGGTTATTTTTGTAAGTGTGAATCAGGCTGGGCTGGTGTCAACTGTACAGAAAACATCAATGAGTGTTTGAGCAACCCCTGTTTGAATGGAGGAGCTTGTGTTGACGGCGTTAATTCTTTTCACTGTGAATGCACACGTTTCTGGACTGGCCCTCTCTGCCAGAATCCCCAGCAAGGTACGGCCAGCATTTCTCATGCCACAGACACTAGCAGCATCATTTCTTCATGAGTCCTTCTGCTGATCCTTCTACTGAATCTACTTTCCTGTCCAGTTGCTCAGATAGTGAGAACTAAGTCTTTCCATGTAGAAATGGCGTAGAATCCACAAGGCATATATTTATAAATATCAACTTACGTCAGAATGTTTTGTCAAAAGGAGAACTGAATTAGTATTTGCCACTTTCATGATGTTCTTTCTGATGATAAGGTACTCTAAAGTATTCTTTGTATAAGGTTATTAAGTATGAAATGTCCAATGTCCTTACGTACTAAATTTGACAGCTGGTATCTCTGACATTTCACATCGACACTTCTTATTTTTATTGTGAAGGTGGATCTTCATTCTTTCACGTTTTGGCTTGTGATTGTTGTTCAAAATTTTTAGAACAATTTTTGTGAAACCAGGGATGAGGCAAAATTTTGTGTTATTTTGAATTTAGTTTTTTTTGTTTGTTTGTTTTTTTAGAAGCAGAGTATCACTTTATTGCCCTCAGTAGAGTGCTGTGGTGTCACAGCTCACAGCAACCTCCAACTCCTGGGCTTAGGCAATTCTCTTGCCTCAGCCTCCTGAGTAGCTGAGGTGCCTGCCACAATGCCCGGCTATTTTTTGTTGCAGTTTGGCTGGGGCCGGGTTCGAACCCCCCTCCCTCAGTATATGGGGCCAGCGCCCTATCTACTGAGCCACAGGCAAATATAGATTTCTAAGGGAAGATTTTCTGTGTAGCAGATATTTGATTTCTTTAGAATACTATGCTTACTCATTTCACTCTTCTGCTCTAGACTATATAGTGTCTCCCATTGCTTACTGAGTAAAAATTGGGATTGTTTTTCAGTCTTCACTCTGTTTTTTTGTTTGTCTCTAACCTTATGTTTTGCTAGTTCCCTTGTTTTGCTAGTCTTCACCCTGTTTGTTGTTGTTGTTGTTGTTGTTTGTTTGTTTGTCTCTAACCTTATGTTTTGCTAGTTCCCTAAAATATCCCCACTCAAGCCAGGTAGTTTAATTTTGCCACCTGGCCGCGTATACCATGAATATTGCCATTGTATTTTTTAATTTGGGATATTTGTCACCACACATCTCCTCAAATTCCGCCCTTGTTTCCCATCCAGTGAATCTGTCCCCAAGGAGGACTTCAGATTCAATCTCCTCCATAAAGTCTCTTGTACACATTACACCCTGCACCCGTTACCCCTGATTCTGATTCAACACGTTTATTGAGAGGTTGCTGTGTGTTCAGGATGACGGCTGACCCTGTGGAGAAAGATGGTGTAGGACAGAGGTTCTCAACCTGTGAGTTGTGACCCACAGGAACTGTATCAGAGGGTTGCGGCCTTAGGAAGGTTGAGAACCACTGGTATAGAAAGATGGTACTTTCTACACATTATCCTCTTATCTGGTTACCTTCCAGCTGAGAAGATAACACTAACAAAATGGCAGAAGAGATACAGGAACTAAAGATATAAGCTGAATTGCATAAGGAAAACTCAAGTGTCATAGAGGGAGAAAGAATGAAAGCCGGAGGAAAAATCATGAGTTAGGGCAGCTCCTGGGGAAGGTGGTGAGCTGTCAATTGGATTTTGAACAAGAGGTAGAATTTGCATAGGTGTCAACAGAAAAAAATGAGGCTAGAGAAAAAGGAATGGCAGGGCTTTTGTCTCCAATATTTATTATGCAGACAGGGGTAGAGTTGCCCAGTGTCTTCCTTTGAGGAATCTCTACAAAGCACAATTCATCCTTTTCTTTGCAGTTTGTGGCGAGTCCCTCACAGGGATAAATGGAAGCTTCAGCTATAACAGCCCTGACATTGGTTATCTTCATGATGTTAACTGCTTCTGGGTTATCCGAACAGAAGTAGGAAAGGTAAATGTAATAGCACCTATTCAAATGCACATTTCATTGGTACATATGAATATGGGATATGCATATATATTACATAAAGTACATATGGTGATACTAGGGTTTGGGCTAGATCTTTGCTAGCCTCTCTCCAGCCTTATGCTAACTGTTTGAAATAAGTAATAGTATCTTCATTTTCCAGATAAAGTAATAGACAGATCTTTGAATTGGAATAGTTGAATTTTAAAATCAAGTTTGGTTTCAAAGCCTATGCTTTCTCCAAAATGAATGACTCTCTCTACAGGTTGATGGGATGCAAGCCAGTAGTTAATCTGTAATGTCACACTGATACTAAGACTGCGTTGCTTGCAGATGATCACTCAGTGTTATGCTGGTTTATTGTGCAAACATTGTGACTCCTACAAAAGTTTTCTTATCAAATGTCGTCTCTCTACCAGGTGATCTGCTATGAGCATCACATACATCATTCTATTTTTAATACCCATAACACTGAAAGATGGGAATTATTATCCTCTTTTTACAAATGAGGAAGCAGAGCCTAGGGCAATCCTGAAATTTGTCCAAGGGGGTGCGTTTTGTAAGCAGCACTTACACCCAGGGCATTTGATCCCAAAGCCTGTTGCTCTGAATGAATACTCTTCAAATTAAGATCAGAGTGGAAAGTTTTTAAGTGGTTTATTCCCTGGCATTAATTACTCAGGCATTCCTAAATATTTGTTTCACAACCAACTCCTGGACTCATAAAAATAAAGTGGTGTGTCTGAATAGATAAGATTTTCTCTTGAAATCCTATTAACCTTTTTCAGCAAAGTAATGTGACAGAGGACCTTGTACCTGGGTCTAAAAACAATTTTTTTCCCTTGAGGAGTGAGAGCTCTTTGGGGTCTGGTAGTCCTATAATAAAATAAATGCCAAAATAAATTTCCCAGCAGGCATGTTACACCAATTTCCTTCCTTCCATTAAGTTTGCATGAATTCTATTTCCTGGCATTGAAAATATTTTTCTTTTTAAAAAATTTTCTTATGTGAAAAACTTTCAAACTTTTCTTACTTGTAAGAAAATTCATCTCAGTTTTTCTTTATCATTGTGAGTTTATATCTTCTTCCCACCATAATGTACATAATATAGGAAAATATATGAAAATCAGGATAGTTGAATTAATGAATATTTATTTGATTTTCATTTAAATTGCTTCAAGAGTGACAATGAGGCAATGATGGGTAACTGAGCTTAAAAATACCCTAGCATCGAATTGCAAAAATTCTGGATATTCTTATTCATTAGCTGAATATTGTGATTTGGGGGTTCTGATGAGAATGAAATAGCCTTTCAGTTAGTTGATTGTTTTACATGAAGTTGTCAATACAAAATCTTTTACATATTATTAGTCATATTATTATATTTGAAGTTTATGTTCTAATACATTTTAACCCTTTACTCAGAGACACTTTTATTTTTTCTTTGTGAGACAGAGTCTCACTCTGTCGCCCTTGGTAGAGTGCTATGGCATCACAGCTCACAGGAACCTCCTACTCTTGGGCTTAAGCGATTCTCTTGCCTCAGCCTCCCAAGTAGCTGGGACTACAGGCACCTGTCATAACGCCCGGCTATTTTTTGTTGTTGTAGTTGTCATTGTTGTTTGGCGGGCCTGGGCTGGGTTCAAACCCACCAGCTCTGGTGTATGTGGTTGGTGCCCTAGCTGCTGAGCTATAGGCACCAAGCCAGAGAGACATTTTTGTATTTTGTTTCTCCTAATTGTGAGCTCAGAACTTTTTATGTTTCCTTCCTCTTGTTCTTTACCTCGCCGTCTCTTATCCCTTTATGATACCTAATCCCTGAAGACTTATAGACTTTAAATATTCACACCAGACCTTCTCAGCCTCTACCTGAGTCTGGCCAAGGCATCAGAATCTAGTCAAGAGGTTTGGAAACCCCTGTGGAATCAGCATGCCTGGGGCAGTGGTGAGCCTGCCCAGGTTATTCTGTGGGGTCAGGCTATAGGTTCTTGTGAATGGTTATATTATCAATTAAACTTAATCAAAGTAGGTTTTCAAATGTCTAATTTATTTGACTGTTTTGAAAACACAGTCAGCTATATATTCAAAGTACTTTATTTAATGAACTTAATAGTTTAATGAAATCTCGGAAATTTCATTTTATTAACTAAGATTTTTTGGTATATTTTGATATTACCTGACGTTTGGTTTTAGAAATTTTTGGTACAAGCCATTTCATATCTAGAATTGCCACATGTATTGGCAGATAATAAGGAAATGATAGATTTATCTCTTGAAAGTGACTCAGTATGAATGCTTCCTACTTAGTATGGAAATAAAAACTAATATATGTGGCCTTTATACTTTCAGGTCCTGCGTATCACTTTTACTTTTTTCCAGTTAGACTGGGTGAACAATTGTGCACATGAGTTTCTTCAGATTTATGATGGGGATTCTTCTGCAGCTATTCAACTTGGACGATTCTGTGGCTTCAGCCCCCCTGGAGAGCTCTTCAGCAGTGACAACGCCCTCTACTTCCATTTCTACTCTGAACATTTAAGAAGCCAGAGAGGTTTCACAGTAAGATGGGAAACACAGCAACCAGGTATGTGTAAACACGGAGAAAAGCCAGGCAACATTTTGATTTTTCTTGATCAATGTTAGCCTTTTTGATATATGCGATGTTTTGAGATCCAGAGACGCATAAAATCTTTATAATTATTTTAGAGTCAACTAAATCTAGAATGAACTGGAATTTTATTTTGTATCCAAAGATAAGAAAATTAGTGTGAAATGTAAGATAGTAAAAAGCATGAGTCTTAATAAATCCCTAATGAAATCACTGAACATTTTTATAAGCTTTACTAGTAATCTACTGCAGAAATGTTGTAATGATAGATACTCCTCATAGTATCTTATCAAATTGACTACTCCCTAATTTCTTTTTGTTTTTAGTACCCTATTTTCTTTTTACTTTTTTCTTTTGTAGATGAACATTTATTTTATTAATTTTATTTTATTTTTTTATTTTTTATTATTTTTTTATTGTTAAATCATAGCTGTGTACATTAGTGCAATCGCCTGTATCCATTCCAAGATGTACCATAGATGTGGCCCCTCCCATTACCCTCCCTCCATCTATAAAAAAGTAAAGAGAACAATATATCAAGCCCCAATTCAATCACTGATAAGTCTGTAGATCTATTTCTGGATTTTTCTCATTTTTTCCATGAGTCTGTTTATCTACTCTGGTACTACATTGGCATAACTAATGAAGTTTGAAATCTGGTAGTGCTTTAAATTTGTTATTTTTAGATATGCTATATCCTTTGCATTTCTATATTTGTTTTTGAATCAATTTGTCAGTGTTCCACAAGAATCTGCTGTAATTTTGTTGGCATTGAATGCATCTATAATCAACTTGGAAAGAAAGGACCTCTTAAAAATATTAAACCTGCCAATCTGCAAACATGGACTATTTCTTCATTTAGCTTTCTTTTAATTTACCCCAGCAATGTTTCATAGATTTCAGTGTCTAGGTATTCCCTATCTTTTGTTATATTTATTTATAAATATTTGATATTTGGTGCTAGATGAAATATTAATATTCTAAAATGTAATTTTCCACTTATTGCTAGTATGTAGACATACAATATATTTTTTAAATATTTGATTTTGATTCTATCTCCTCTGCTAAATTCATTTATCAATTCAATTTTTTTTTGTAGATTCTTTGGTTTTTGTTTTTGTTTTTTTTACATACACTGTCAAGGCCATCTACGAGTGAAGGACCTTTTTCTTCTTCCTTTCTAATCTTTGTAACTATTATTTCTTTTCCTTGACCTATGGCCCTGGCTAGGACTTCCAATACAAAGCTGAAAAAAAATGTAGCATGAATAGCCTTGTCTTTTCCCCAACTACATAGGAAAATGTTAAATATTTCAGTATTGAATAAATTTGATGTTAGCTATAAGTTTTCATAGGTTATGTTTATAAGATTAAGAGCATTCTTTCTTGTTCCAACTAGTATTGCTATGTAACAAAATTACTCACAAATTTAGTGTGTACAGCATTAGTCATTTTATCTTGTTTCTGATTTTGTGGGGCAGGAATTTAGAAATGGCCCAACATGGCATATCACTTGAAATGTGTAAAAGCAGCTGCAATCAGATGTTAGCTGGGACTCTAGTCATCTAAAAGCTCCTCGGAGGCTGGGTACAGTGGCTCATACCTGTAATCTTAGCTTTCTGGGAGGCTGAGGTAGGTGGATTGCCTGAGCTCAGGAGCTCCAGACCTGTCCTGACAAGAGTCAGACCCCATCTCTATGAAAAAAAAACTAACTGGGTGTTGTGGCAGGGGCCTATAGTCCCAGCTACTCGAGAGGCTGAGACAAGAGTATCACGTAAGCCCAAGAGTTTGAGGTTGCTGTGAACTGTGATGCCACAGCACTCTACCCAGGGTGACAGAGTGGGATTCTGTCTCAATGAATAAATAAATAAATAAATAAACAAACAAATAAATAAAATAAAATAAAATAAAAGCTCCTTTGGGTTGGACATTCAAGGTAGCATACTCATGTGGCTAACAATTAGTGCTAGCTTTTTTTTTTTTTTTCCCCTTTTTGTAGTGGTAGGGGAGTTGGGGGAAGGAATGATTCTTACTATAGTGCCTAAGCTGGTTTCTAACCCCTGGCCTCAAGCAGTCCTCCCACCCGGGCCTCCTAAAGTACTGGGTTTATAGGCATAAGCCACCATACCATGCCAGTGCTAACTTTTGGATGGAAAACCAAGCAGGCTGCTGACCAGAATGCTTACATATGGACCCTCTGGGTGGTCTGAGAGTGGTGAAACTGCTTTCCTGCAATGTACTATTCTCTGAGCAAGCATTGCCGCAGAACCAGACAGGTGCTGCATGGGCTGTCTCGGCCTATCCTGGCAAGTCACATTATACTTGCCAGATTTAATTAGTTGAATCACTGTATTTTGCCATGTATAATGCAAAAGTTTACCCAAACTTTTCAGGGAAAATTAGGACGCACATTATACATGGGTAGTACTATTTATTACCAGTGTATAAAATTTCTTGTCCCTTGTATCTGTTCTTGTCTTTTGGAATTATTTGTTGCAGAAAATTTCTTGTACCATAATGTTTTTTTTTTTAAAAACCTAGCTCCTTAAATTCCTTTACAATACAAAAATCAAGTATCTAAATATAAACAATTACAAATTTCAATTAAAAAATTAAAACAAAAAAAAATTTTTTTCTGAAAGTTCAGACCAAAAATGTGGGTGCACATTCTACATGGGTGCACATTTGTACGGCAAAATACAAAGTCACAGCCCCCCCACATTCAAGGGGAGGGAGCAAACCCCACCTCTCAATGGAGAAATGTCGGAATTTATAAACGTTTTAAAATCACCATTCCTTTTGTTCTTAGCTTACCAAGAGTTTTCTTTTATCATGTATGGATGTTGAAATACTTTTTTGGAACCTATTGAGATGATCATATGGTTTTTGTCTTCTATTCTGTAAATGTGGTGAATTACATTGATTGGTTCCTGAGTGTTCAGTCAACTTTGCATTCTTCAAATATTTTCCACTTCTGCATAACAGGTTATTCTTTTTGTATACATATGGTGCTAGATTATATATATATATAAAAATAAATTATATATATATATATAAATAAAATACATTTGTATGATATATACATATCATATTTATATCTATGCTTGGGAGATATTGTCCAGTAATTTTATTTTGTATTTTCTTTGTTGAGTTGTAGGTAATGTTGACCCTTTTAAATTAATTGCAAAATGTTCCATCTTTTTTACATTCTCAGGAAGAATTTGTATAAGAGCAGCAATATTTCTTCCTTAAATGTTAGCAAGAATTTACCACAAAGTTAGTTGAGTCTGGAGTCTTCCTTGGGAGAAGGGTTTAAATGATGATTCAGTGTATTGAATAGATATGGGTCCATTTAGATTTTCTATTTCTTTTTTCCAGTTTTGGTAAATTTTTTCCCCAAGAACCTCATCTATTTTATCAACACTTGCAGAATATATTTTTACTATACCTTAGTGTTTGTAGGCTCATTAGTGATGTTCTCTCTTCACATTCTTGATATAATTTTTGTTATCTTTCTTTGTCTTGATCAGCCTTACCAGGGGCTTATTAAATTCACTAATCTTTTCAAAATACCAACTGTTAGCATTGTTAATGTTTTCTGTTGAGTTTTCATTGTTTTCTTCTTAGTTTTATAATTTTCTTCCTTTATGGTTTTTGGAATTAATTCAGTCTATTTTTATTTTTTTCAACTTCTTGACTTGGAAGCATTGAAAAATGATTTTCAACTTTTACAATTTTCTGATGTATGCTTTAAAGCATACATACTTTTCTTGGAGAACTGTTTTATCTGTATCCTACAGTGTATCTTTTCAATCTTTTGAAATTTGTTGATATTTGTCGTATGGACTAATATATTTTCTGTTTTGGTACATTTACCATCTGGACAGGAAAGAATGTGTATTAGGCAAAGGTTGAGTATGGTCACCTGTATATATCAACTTAGTCAACGTCATTAATAGTTTTTTCCAAAAATTTTCTTAATGATATAAAAAAAGTTTGTTCTATTGCCTAGTGAGAGAGAAATATTAAAATATTAAACTGTGATTATGGATTTGTCTACCTTTTTTGTTCTGACTACTTTTGCTTTAAACAAGGTGTCCATAAAGTTCATGTGCCATTTAATATCTGACTATTTTTAAATTAAACATGAACTTTATGGACACCCTGTATATCCTGTTTTATTATTTTTTCTTCTTTTCCCAACATTTCAAGCATTTTTTGTATTTGTTGAGGTTTAGTTATCAAATAAAAATTGTATATATTTAAGGCATACAATGTGATATTTTGATATATGTATACATTGTGCAAGGATTGCCACAAGCAAGCCAACTGACCTACTATCACCACACATAGTTACTGTACTTTTGTGAATGATGAGACTATTGAATATCTATTTTCTTAGCAACTTTCAAGTACCTACTATAATATTAGATAATGGATTGGATCTCCTGAACCTATCCATCCTGTGTAACTTAGACCCTGGAATTCCCTATTTCCTCCACCTCTCAGCTGTGGCCCACCACCATTCTATGTTTTGCTACTGTGAGTCTAACTCTGTTAGATTACACTCAGCAGAGAGATCAGAGAGATCATGCAGTATTTGTCTTTCTGTGTCTGGCTTGTTTCATTGATCATAATATCCCCCCATTTCATCCATGTGGTCAGAAATGATCAGCTCTCCTTATTTTTAAAATGCTAAATAATATTTCATTGTGTACATATGTACATATGTATATAATTCACATCTTCTTTATCTGTTCATCTGTCCATGAACACTTAGGTTCATTACATATCTTGGCTATTGCTAATATATCGTGAATGATGCTGTAATGAACATTGGAGTGTAGATAGATGCTGATTTAATGTCCTTTGAATATATAACCACAAGTGGGAGTGCTGAATCATATGATTGCTTTATGTTTCACTTTTTGAGGAACATCTGTATTGTTCTCCATATGGATGTACCAATTAAAATTTGTACCAACAGTGTAAAAGTGTTCCCCTTTCTTCACATCTCACCAATTCTTTTTTTTTTTTTTTTTTTTTTTTTTGAGTCAGAGTCTCATTATATCACCATCGATAGAATGCCATGGTGTCACAGCTCACAGCAACCTCAAACCTCAAACTCTTGGGCTTAAGCAATACTCTTGCCTCAGTCTCCCAACTAGCTGGCACTATAGTCGCCCGCCACAATGCCTGGCTATTTTTTGGTTGCAGTTGTCATTGTTGTTTAGCAGACCCAGGCCAGATTCAAACCTACCAGCCCTGGTGCATGTGGCTAGTACCCTAACCAGTCAGTACGGCTGCCGAGCCATCTCACCAATTCTTATCTCTTGTCTTTTTGAGAATAGCCGTTCTAACAGGTGTTAGGTAGCATCTCATTGTGGTTTTGATTTGCTCATCCTTATTTAGTAATGATTAGTGATGTTCAGCATTTTTTTATATTTTTATTGGCCATTTGTATGTCTTCTTTTGAGAAGTATCTATTCAGGTCCTTTGCCCATTTTTAAGATTGGGCTATTTTTCTTGCTGTTGAGTTGAGGTCTTTGTATAATTTTGATATTAATTTCTTATATATGGTTTGTAAGTATTTTCTCCTATCCATAGGCAGTCTCTTCACTTGCTTGTTTCTTCTGGGGTACAGAAGCTTTTTAGTTTGATGAAATTCCAACAATGCTTTATTTGTATCTCCCTTATGATATGTGTGACTGAACATCTTTTCATATGCTTAAAAGATAACAGAATTTTTTTTAAGTGAACACTGTTAATATCTCTATTTTCAGAAGCTCTTATATTTAGACATACTAACTCTGTCATATGTAGTTCACATACAGAAATTAATCTATTGCAAAGTGAAAAAAACCGAATGCACAAGCCCATTATTCATCCTTCTGAAAGCTCAGCCCTGTATTTTAAATCGTTGCCCTGTGATGGCTTTTAAGTGCAGAGCTCAATTCATGGGTGTTTCATTTATTTGTGAATTGATAACTCTAGATTTATAACTGTATAAAACTGGAATACCGAAAGTCTTGTTTAATCTATGACGGTGTTCAAACCTGCTCATTCTTATTTAAACAAACATTGGCTTCTTCCAGCAAGGGCTCTGATGGTTCTACATGAATTACAACTTGTGTACACATGTAAAGTAATTTTTCTCTTTTATTTTAGAGTGTGGCGGTACACTGACGGGTACTTACGGGTCTATAAAATCTCCGGGCTATCCTGGAAACTACCCCCCCGGAAGAGATTGTGTCTGGCTTGTTGTAACCAGTCCTGACCTCCTAATAACATTTACTTTTGGGACCTTGAGCCTGGAGCACCATGATGACTGCAGCAAAGATTATCTAGAGGTAAATGATTATATTTAGATAGAACTTATCATGATATGATTAGGACTCAGGGTTCTATGGATAGCGATGCCCCGGATGACCCCAGTTTATTGGCAGTACTTAGATGGATTTTTCAATAGGCAGTCAGTGTCCAAGTGCTGCTAAGTCCGTGTTCTTAATTGTGCCAGCTTCTCGCTTCTTTGTCTGGGTTCCATTTGAACCTGGGAAACAACTACATTGCACTTCCCTGGCATTCCCTGGCCAGGCCTCTCCCCTGAGAATAGCAGAATTAATGAAACCGACAGTAAGTAGTGGCTGTCTCCTCCAGTGCAGATTCAGATCTTCAGAAAAACTGGTAAGGTATTTTCCAACTTGATCATAACGTCTCATGAAGAAAAACAAGAGTGATTATGTTGAAATAGGTTGGTAAGTGGTGAGTCTTCCTGGGGTGTATTGGTAATTATCATTGAGAGGAGTGGTGTCAGCCCAAGCCCTTCCCACCTACCATTAGTAAAAGATTAAAACGTGGAGAAGGAAAAGAAAAAAAAAAAAAAAAAAGGCCATTTTATTGAAATGCCACACGTATATGAGTGCATCAGAAATGTTACTCTACATTTGTGGACTGACAAGATAATTGAGAAGATTGAGTTCTTAGGTTGTCCTGTATTTTTTTTCACCATAAATCTCAGTACCCCTTGCAGTAGTGCTAAAAAGACAATGTTTGTCTCAGTCCATTAGGGAAAACTGGAGTGCTATGGAATTATTCATAAAAGGTAGAAGGATGTGGCTGTCAAACAGGGTCTCCACAAGTAAAAGTCATTAGCAATTCAGCCATTGTATAATAATAATGGATTTTAAACCTTTGGGAATGACAGGATGATTGGCCCTTGCCTGGAAAATTTCTTCAAAAATGATTATTTAAATGTTGACAGTAAAGTGAGTTTTCTGGATATTAATTTTCAATGAATTCTATCAAATTAAATTTAGAAGCTTTTTTTTATTCCTATGTATTAATTCCCAAATACTGTATAATAGAAAGCATCAATCTCTCTAGCAATATTGAAATATCTCTCATTTCTCATCAAGTTGAAGAAACCAATTAAATGTAAGAATAAAGTAATGGTGCTCTATAATTTCACCTTCAATAGGAAAAGTAATTTGAATGGACAAAATTGACCAGATTAAAATATTCCTTCATTCATTGGCTCCCTGGTGGCCTACATGGTGTAGAATTTGCAATTACCTCAAAATTACAGAGAGATCATGATTATTTAATAGAGCAAAAATCAATATGTATCATTCTTTATCATTAACTATTTGTGATACCTCTGAGATTGACTTTTGAGATTCATTTCACTCAATTGTATTTCTGAGAGGGTTGGTTGGAATAATTGTTAGGATGCTGCCTGCTCTTAAATTACAATCTCAGCAGTAGTCTAGATAGATCAGGTGTTCATTGCTGAAGAATATCTGATGTTTGTTTATTAATAAATCTCCTAGGTCTTTTGAGAATGCTTATATATAATATTTTTATGTGTATTTCTTCCTTTGTTTTAGAAGTATTGCTTTAGATTTTTAGACGCTGATTACTAAATAAATATACTTCATTGCTTATGTTTCCTTAAAAAAAAAAATCAATATGTAAAAAAAGGAATTTTAGGGCCACATCATCGTTATTGTGGTACTTCATTGCTATTGAAGTTGCCTTTTAAAAAGTCGTTCTGCTGTCCTGATGTTGTATCTGATCTGACTGCATCTCCTTGCCCAGCTCTCATCCTCCTGAAGGCCTGGACCCAGGTGTGAAGCTGTTGGAATCTATTGACATCCCTGGCATTCATTCTTCTATTTTCTTTGCTTATATTTATTTTCTTCCAGGTTACTAGGAATTTATACTTTCAAAACAAACATTCCGAGGAGGGGAAAAAAAAACCCTAGCAAAAAAACACACTGAAATTAATAACATCATGAGAAACATTCAGAGTATACCTCTAACCTTGAAAGTAAAATTCAGGCAGAAGACAGGGCCTGGGGAGGATGGGAGAGGGAGATACCCCTCCTAGACTCTAACTATGTGTTACATATGTATGTGATGCAGAAATGACAGATTATCTGAAATTAATGTACAGAATAACTTGGTATGTTAAAAGCTGACCACTTGAGCTTAATAGATTCATTTGTTGTTTTAGATTCGAGATGGTTCTTTGCATCAGGACCCCATTTTGGGGAAATTCTGCACCACTCTCTCTGCCCCACCGCTCCAGACCACGGGGCCCTTTGCCAGGATTCATTTCCATTCTGATGCCCAGATCAGTGACCAAGGCTTCCATATCACCTACCTAACATCACCTTGTAAGTAGCCTGCCAGTTGACAGCTCAGTAGAACCTTGAAGGCCGATGCTGTGCTTACAGCTGGTGTGGATTTTTTTTTGTGTGTGTGTGTAGTTTTTGGCTAGGGCTGGGCTTTGAACCTGCCACCTCTGGCATATGGGGCCAGCACCCTATTCCTTTGGGCCACAGGCGCTGCCCAGCTGCTGTGAATTTTAATGTGATCCAGAAGATGCCTCACTTTCTGAGACTAAGAGCACATCTTTATCAATATTTCGCTCAGCGCTCCAGAGCTTTTCTTTATCTTCTCAGTGCTCTGTTATGAATGCTACAGTAACCTTTGACCCCTAAATTACTAGGTCCATATTATGATATAGATATGAGGCACCTAAAATTAAATAATTCAATATCAGGTTCTAGTGCTGTTTGATTCTTAGCTATAAGAGAGCTTGTTCCCAGGAGTGATGCCGTCTGTCGGGATTGTATCCTTGGATCAAGTTCCGGCACACAGGAGCTGGCTTCCAGGGTAGGTGTCCCAGTCCCCTTGGTGGTCACTTCCAGTGAAATTCTACTAGCTGTCACATCTTTAACCCGCAGTAACACCTTAAAACAAACAAATATGCAAACAACACAACAAAAACCTACTGTACGATGTTTAGTTTAGGGATGTGGAGCGTTTTGTTCATGGCATCCGTTATTATGCCCTTAATGAGAATTCACAGCAAAAATGCCCTTTAAGTTCCCGTATTGGGAAAAGTAACAATGGGCAGCCTCACGGTCCCCATGCCCCATTTCCTTTGCCTTCAGGCTGAATCTGAGGCAACCTCCTATAATTCATGTGGTCTTTCCAGCTGTTTTCTGCGCCTATCACCTTCCCCCAAGCCACATCTTGCTATTTTGTGTTCATTCTTTCTTTAATCTGCTTCAAGTACGTAGGTACGTATTTGGTTCTGTCACGTGTATCTTATAAACTGTCTGAAATATTTTTGGGATGAAGGAGAGCATTAATGTATTTAAAAAGCCCTTTATAGAGGAGAACAGTGGATTGTAAATGACGTTTCCATATCGCCCATCTCCATATCTACTGCCTTAAGCCCTGCAGACCTGCCCCGCAAACACACATCAATCTTACTGTTAGACGCTTCACCCTGCACCCGGGGAAGAAAGTAGGTTTATGATTGAGTGCATGTGCGTGTGAATTGCAAAAACTTAGAACCAAAGTCTGGAAGCCAGAGCAATGCCATCCACATGACCTTGTTTTGCTCTTTTCCATTCCCCTTAGTGGATCTGTCTTGTGGAGGAAACTACACGGACCCAGAGGGTGAACTCCTCCTTTCTGAGATGTCTGGGCCTTTCACTCAAAACAGGCAGTGTGTCTATATCATAACACAGCCTCCGGGAGAGCAAATACAAGTCAACTTCACCCACGTGCAGCTGGAAAGCCAGGGTGGCTGCGCGCAGAGTTATATTGAGGTAACATCCATGTTTTTATAATCTGTAGAGAGGTGGTCTTCAGAGGGTAGTCAGACGAGCAGCATCCAGATCACCTGAGATCTTGTTAGAAATGCAACTTTATACTTCTCCCCTCCACGAGTCACTGGCAGAGGGTTCAGTTAGAATATTGAATAACTCTCATTTTGGAAGTTAGATTTTTTTCCCCTTCGTTTGTCCTGCCATCTGCTAGAAAACTTTAATGTTAATTTAAATGTGAGTAATGGTTACAATAAAGGGAATATTCTAAACAGAGACCTATAGTTTTTGTTTGTTGGGCCTGGCATTTGTTTTGCTTAAGTATTTGTCAAGCCACAAATTAAAGTGCTGAGCAAGAGAAACAAAATATTTTCCACTGGGCACAATCATTTCACATCAACTTAGAGAGGTAGTCACAATTTTGTGGTTGCTATAAGTTAAACCAATTTATTCATCCAAGAAAAACTTGTGTAATCATCTAACTTCTTCCCTCTGTGTTTACATGGAGGAAACAGTATGTCTGCATGAGACCTGGACTTCGTTGAAGAAGTACATTGACTATAACGTTACAGAAATATGTTTTTCTCTAATCAGAAATTTTTATTTCAGATCAGGAGGTGAATGGGTATATTCATTCATTTAGGTTTTCTAAAGTCTTTAAGAAGGTGCATTAAAATTTTTCACTACAAAGTAATTTTAAGTATTTTTGTATAAATAAAAATTAAATTTCCAACATCGGTTTTTTACTCTGAGAACAACGAAGACAGCTCTTAATTAGATAGTGCTTACATGCATTAGGCACTGTTCTAAGAATTTAAAATAATTTAGTAAGTTAGGTGGATAATGATTACTGTCTGCCAGGTATAGTAAGTTAATTCACTGAATCCTTGCAACAACCATTACATGTGTATCTTTTTAATTTTAATCTCAAGAAACTGAAGCCCAGAGAAGTTAAGTTATTTGCCTACAGTTACCGTATCTAGCAAGTGATATAGATTGGATTTGAGTGTATGAGATCCAATCTCTGATGAGAACAGAAATGCAATAGTGCGACTTTGTCTTCAAGCGGTGTCTCATTTTCCACAGGGAGGAAGTTCTCATGAATTTCCCAATTCCACAGTGGGTTCCTTGATCACAGGACTAAACCATGAAGCCAGGCACAGTGATTTTTTTCAGATAGGCAAGAACTCTGATTTTTAGGGAAATTTGGATGCCTCTCCGCTAGAACCTTTATGGTGGTTCTAATGGTTCTAAAGAGCTATCAGAGAGTTTGGAATGATGTTTACTCTGTTTGGCTTTGCAGAGCAGTGTAATTGAACTCCAACGAGGAGTTACATGAACTTCTCCCAATTGTTTTGAACACATATCTTTTAAAGAATCATAAAACTGGCATTGGAAGATTTAGTTTTGTGAATCAGAATGGCAGAATGTTTTGTAGCTAGGATGGGATTGGAGTTACTTCTTCTAAGTCCCGCCATTAGCTGACTGTATAACCTTGGACAATTCTTCATCTGGATCCTTTAGTTCCTACTTTAGTGAGATGCCCTATCTACTTTTCTAGACTTTGTGAGGATAAAATCAAGGAAATGAAAAATAAAAGAATGGAAGAATTAAAACATACGAGTATAAGATTTCCTTAGACCAAATTTTTAACTCTTGCCTTGAACTCACCAGTTCAGAGACTGACAATCAGGCTCTTCCGGGGTTGTCTATAGAGATATCTACATTCAGATATAACCACATACCCACAAGGTCTTGACCAAATTCTCCTTAGAGTTGTTGATGGGGCCCATGTGTTGTGGTAGCTCACAGTGATAATCCTAGCATTCTGGGAGGCTGGTGAGGGTGGATTGTTTAAGCTCAAGAGTTCAAGACCAGCCTGAGCAAGAGCAAGACCCTGCTCTACTAAAAATAGAAAAACCAGCAGAGCATCATGGCAGGTGCCTATACTCCCAGCTACTTGGGAGCCTGAGGCAGAAGGATCACTGGAGTCCAATAATTTGAGGTTGTTGTGAGCTATGATGATACCACAGCACTCTATTCAGGGTGGCAGGATGAGACTGTGTTTCCAAACAAAAAAAAAAAAAAAGAATTATTGATGGGGGAAAAGAAAGAAGTATTCAGGAAGACAGAAGATACATAGTGATTTAAATAGCTGAGTAGATTTTTTTCTATTATCTCATTGACCAATCTAAAGTAATACAACTAGTGAATTTGTATAATTTTCGAATCAGAAAGAATCCCAGAGGTCATCTAATCCAAGTTTTTAATTTATAAATGAAAAAACTAAGACCCAGAAGGTCATATTTTACTTATTATCAAAATATAATAACTTTAGCTGTCCCTATCAGGCTTCCTAGATAGACATATATTGACTTACATCAAAGTTCCTCACACATAGTCATCTGTTTTCACTAGAAAAATTTGTGAACTGAACTCATTTTTAAAAAAAATATATATCCACTTTTCTTTATATTCTTTAGCTAGAAGTTACAGATGAAAGTGATATAGGAACAAAGTTCAAATGACATTATGACTCAGTATGTGGCTTCCCAACATGGTGGCTTCATTTTTAAAAGCTATGTTTAAAGAGTAAAATGTTTAAGCAAAGGAATAAAATAAAAAAATAATGATGATATTTCTATTACTTTAGTGGTTTAGAGGGGAGATGACTTTTCTATTTACTAACTCCACTTACCAGTGAAATTAGACCACTCCAAATTTTAGAAAAAAATGAAGAACAGAGAGCATTCTAGAGAGATGTGGGGGGAATAATAATAATTTTATCTGGAGTGTGAATTGGTGCATGCTTAAGAATCACAAATTTTCTCATAATGTGATTCCAGAGGCTTTGCTGCTATGCAAAGTTACCCTTTAAATGAAGATTAAGAAACTGTATATGTTTCATAGATAGTGTGGTATTGAAAAACTTACTTTTTGCTCAGTAAGAGAGCTCCATTAGAATTGATTTGAAAATAAATATTAACTGCAAAAGATAAGTATTGTGTTGTCCATACCCAGAACAGCATATCTTTCTTTTCATTTCTTTTTTAAGCAAGAAGCGCACATTTACCTGCCCTTAGATTTACATATCTGTCTCAATTAAAATTTCTGCTTCTAAAGGGCGTGGAAAATGTGATATGGCTACCAAATAATAAGTAGAAGAATGGATCAACTGTTAGTTCATCTGTTTTTGTCTAAGAGAACTTTTAAAGCGTATAGAATAGTTCAATGAATGTGACAGAAGTGTCTTTCCAGAATAAAAAGCAGCTCCTCTCATTAATATTTCATAGGTGATTTAAACTATCAGAACTCTGAGTGAAGGACATATAAGAGTAATGAGGGTTTAATTTTTAATCCTAGAGAGTGTAAGTCAAATAATCAATTCAGAAGCCTATATGATGTTATGGCCAAGGCTTGAGATAAAATATGGGATGATATGAATAGAATTGTTCACCCCATCAAGTCTCCTTGACCAATCTGAATCGTCTGCTTCCCCTACAGATTCTAGGGAACTGGAAAGGGAGCACTTCAAGAGAAGCTGGTAAGGGAAAGGGAAGAAGATGTGCCTTCTGGAGAAAAAGGAGGGCTTCTGGGAAAGTTGTGCCTTCTTAGCTGTGAAAAAGAAAGACAGAAAAGCTGAAAAATATAATTAATAAGATAGGAAGGAGTAATTTATATTGAACTTGGTTCCTGAATCTAAGTACTATACCCGTTGTATGAGTATCATTGAATCACAAATTCATTATGTTAGACCTCTAGGACAACGCCAGTAAGTTAACAAAGCAGAAATTCGACCTGTCTTTATAATGGAACACAACCTGAAATCATTGATGAACATTTAAAAATGCCCAAGTGCTGGGAAATTGGTGAACTCTCCTCTAAATAATTATTAGACCAAGAAGGAAATAAAAATCAAAAGGAAATGCCATATAGAATATATCAAACAGTAAATGCTGTGTGTCCAAACCTATGTGACATGGTGAAATCAACACCCAGTTAAAATCTTCACAATTTAAAAGCATGAAAAAATAGAGGATATGGAAGAGTACAATGAGCCGAAGCCTACGTAGCACACTGAGGTCTCTTGCTTGTTTTTAGGTGAATTCATATTCACAAGGGACCCCCTTTTCTTACTTGGTAGGCATTGAAATGATTCAGCTACTTTGTTCGGATTAGCTGAGAGGAGCCATGACTTTTGGCCTGCGTGAGCGTACTTGTTCCCTCAAGTGGACGTGCTGGTCAGAGTCTCATGGCTGTGATTCATGAGACACTTCTGAAGGGCACAGAAAGAATAAGGCTTCTGACAACCAGAAGAATAGGCTGAATAAGCAGCATGGGTTTTTCGTAAAGTATATTTTGAAATTAGTTTTATTTCAGAAAAACATCTTTCTAGAAAGGGCAGAAAAAGGAGAAATGAGGAGTGTTCAGCAGTTTGTATTTGGGCAGAGACTAGAAATACTTGGTTAATTTCTTGTGTTATTAGTACAGTCTTTCTACAACTAGTCAGCTGTTCTGATGCTTTTTAATGAACTGATAAGATATGCCATTACCAAGTGAAATAATTCTCCAAGTTACCGTAGTGGGAGCTGGGAAAAGGACAGATGGTAGAGTTGTCTAACTTTGGCATTATGAGAGCTTGTATTGAATAACATTTTGCTATATGTTAAAAAGCTACATGTTCATGTAGAAACCACATGTCTGCTACACAAAGTGTGATGTAGAGTATTGGAGGTCAGGGTCCCCATTCCCCAAACTCAATTGACCTGGTTCAATTACTCATCTGAGCTAGAAAGTTTGACCAAGACACTAAGGTCGCCAAAAGCAAAAATGAGTGGAAACGGAAAATGAAACTGGAGTGGCACAGGCTGTGTGGACAGAAAGTTAAAGTAACCTCCACATGTTTCAGGATAACAAGGAGTTTTTGTTTAGTTAGGACAAAGAGAAAGTTTAGAGTTTCTTCCAAAGAGAATTAAGGTGGGTCCCTCTCATAAAAGAACAGAAGTGGGAGAGACTAGAAGCAAAGGCCCACAGGGGTATGCATTGGCTGTAAGTCTTTCATTGGCCTCCCTGCGCTTCTAGGCAGTATTGCCTTTTTCTATTGGTCATTGGTTGATCACTGGTTACCTAGGTTACTTCATATTCATATTCTTATGGGTCAGACTTCCTGATTGAGGAGGCCAGGTTTTCCTCCCATCCACCTGGAAACTCCTTTTTTTAGTGTCCCTTCTTATAGAGCAGTGAGTGAGAACAAGAGTGAATGGAAAGAACGTGAATCAAGAATGGTACAAACCACTAACTAGGCTAAGTATAGAGGATAGCCAGTATTATCTATTATAAAATGAAAATAATATTGTGTGAAAACATGGCTGAACACTTCAACTCTCTGTGTCACTAAAGACAAGATACGTAACGTCTGTACGTCTCAGTTTCCCCACCTGTACTAAGCAGTGATATTATTCTCCTTAAAAGGGATTGAAAGAGGACTTTCATTTATGTATCTGTTCATTCTCTAAATATTTATCAGACAATTTAGGTGCCAGGGAATGGGTATATAAAACAAGTATAAAACAAGTAAGCACGCACTATGTTATTTCAAGGGAAGATAAGTACCATGCAGGAAAGAAATGGTACTATGAGCAAAAAAAGGGGGCTATGCCTTTGATGGAATAGTCTGAGTTCACTCCTCAAGAACGTCACATGCTGGATCTGTAGATGAGAAGGGGGAACTATGCAAAAGCCATTAAAAGAAGGAAGAATCCAGGGAGTGGTGCCAATGCAGCCCTAGACACCAAAATGAGAAAAAAAATAAACTAAGGAATTAAAGGTAGGCTAGGGTGGCTGGAATAACAAAGGATTGGAAGACAGAAATACGATCTATATTTTGTAGGGCCTTATAGGCTGAAATAAAGAGATTGGTTTGCATTTAACAGAAACAATTGGAATGGTCATTGCTCTCTGCCTCTCTTGTAATGAATAGTCACTATGAAAGTTACCAGGACGACAAAGATGGGAAGAGGAAGGGGAGGAGAAAGTGCCCTTCCAGAATTTTTAATCATAAAAGAAGGCATTTCTAGGTGAAGCTGGACAGGTGTTCTTGATTTTAGAGTATATATATTTTTTAAAAATCAGCTAAAGGATATGCTTCTTGATAGGTATTTGTGAAAGAAAACTGTTTTACAAGGCATAAAAAGCTTTAAAATTTTGATTACGAAATTTTAAAACATACTGATGAACAACAAAGGCTAATCAATCAGAGGATATAATCTGTGTCCCTGCAGGGCATCTCTCTCCGCTCTTACCCCGCACCCCTTTTTCTCTCATTTGGGGCAGGGCCATGTTCCTCTCCTGCTGGCCCAGATTAACCCAAGGGTTTGCTTCAAGGTCAAGTCTTTCCTTAGGTCAGGGCTATGTCAGCCTGAAGCTGACTTCACAGGAAGCCGCACGTTAAACACTACCATATGGCGGGGTTCTGTTTTCAGCTCTCGGACAAAGCAAGCCTCCGTGCCAGCATGTTTGGTTTGCTTTGAATTAAAATTTAGTACTTAAACGGATTTTAGAAAATGTAATAGAAAAACAGCTCTGGATCTCTAGCAGACACACACATCAACATACACATTAAGACATGGCTTCAGGCCCTAAACCTTCCCAGACATGAGGCTTATTACTTCCTTACCCCTTACTGGGCTCTAGATCTCACGTTTAAAATTTCATGTAAATAGTGTTTCTCAGTCCAGTTTATTTTAGCTTTCTCTACAGGAAATAGTTTCTTCACAAGAGTTCAGTTTTTTATGAGTAGTTTTTCTTCAGGAACCAGTTTAATATGATGAATGTAAAAGTCAGTATAGTGATGAATATAGAATACTCCATCGGATAAAAATCGTGGTCACAGGTGACACATTGTGGCTGGGTAAGTAAGGCCATCCATGAGAAACCAGGGCCTGTTCCTCACGGCCCTACAATTTTGAAGTGGTCTGTTGTGACTACTTTGCAGATCAGATCCACTAATGAATGTGTCGTATCCCCTCTGCAGGTGATCATGCCATGGTTTCACCTGACTCCTTAAGAAAAACATAATTTTTCTCTTTTTTACTATAAACCAGGTTCAGATATTAGTCATTTTCCTCAGGATTATGCTAAAATAACAATCAACATCAGTACCCAAATAAAAAACAACAACAAAAAACATCTGTAGCTTATAATAATGTACTGTATATACTCGAGTATAAGCTGAGTTTATTCGGCACAAAATTTGTGCCGAGTTTGGGTTTTTCGGCAATACTCGGCTTATACTTGAGTATATAGGTATGTTTTTTATTCACGTTCATATGTTGGTTTGGGGTCAGTTGCTTGTCTGCCACTGTGTTTCCTGTGTCTTTGGTCTTGTGAGAGGGAAAAGTGAAAGGTGGTTGAAAGATGCAGTGACTTCCAAAGCATCTACTTGGAAATCAGCACACCACTTCTGCTCACATTCTGTTGGGCAAAAGCAAGTCCTCAGCTAAGCCCACAGTCAAGGGGAAGCATAAGGATTAGTTCTCCACAGGGAAGTGTCACAAGTCACCTGGCAAAGAGCAGAGACATCCAATCCTTCTTCAGGGAAGGAAGTGAATAATTATGAAAAATAATACAGTCTATTCTAGTTCACAAGCACAAAGGAAAGAGTTTGTTTTGGAGGGGAGTACAGGTTTACCAAGTCCTTGAATATTGAATGCTAGATGTGCTGCATCAGCATTTGGGGTCACGTTAGAGCATTCGATGAATTTTGTTTTAATACACATATCTCTTTCAAAGGGGTTGTAGTTCAAGTATCGCCACGTCTGGGATCCAGGGGGAATATAGGCTTTCAGAATTAATAAGGTTTCATTTAACCGAGAGAGAAACAGAGCCAAAATCAATCGTACCTTCTAGGTTTGGGGCCCTGGAGCCCTATAAGTTTCTCTTAAAACATTTGTACCACAGCTGCCTTTCTCCTTGCTAAGATCTTTGAATTTCATTAGTCGAAGCCCGGGGGAATGGCCCTCTTTAGCTTGCTCCAATGCTATTTGGCTGTTTTTCTTCCTTCTTGTCATGTTCTAATGGGCAAAGTAGAAAAGAGAGACTACAATCTTAGAGGGAGCAAATTAAACCCTGGAGGATTAGGGAGGAGGAAGATATTTTACTCTTTCTCATGCTGTCTGTTTTTCAACAACTATAGTATGTCTATATCTCTAACAAAAATTGAACCATCACACGGCACCTTGGAATTCATAAATCAACAAGAATTTGTGAAATACCTGTTCACAGAGTTTTTGTTGTTGTTGTTAGATGCTAACAAGGATTCAGAACAAGGATTTTTTTTTTTTAATCAACAAAAAAAAAGCATAATTTTATTAGCAGACACAAATGTTATTAATACCATCAAGAGAAAAAATAATCCTTCAACAATTTTAGCTTGTAAATTAAAATACTCCCCAGGAGTGACAGGCATAATTTTTATTCACATCTAGCAGAATAACCAATGGTAAAATCATTAATCATGTTCAAAATAATAACTGATTGATATTTCCCAAAGGACCTAATTTCAATCCTGATAGTTCTTTATTTTTTGAAAATATATTTGCTACAAGTTGCTAATTTGCAACAGGTGTCATAATGAGAGGAGTCAAAATTAGATAAATGTGAAAAAGAATGACGAAGTGTCATACACCATTGAATTACACCAAGTCTAGAACTGGGGAGGAAAGCATTGCAAAAGAGACTACTATGTTACTTACCGTATATACTTGAGTATAAGCCGAGCTTTTTGTGCCGAAAAAAACTCAGCTTATACTCAAGTATATATGGTATATTCTTGCAATAAAACCGGCAATGCATTCATGTCGGGAGCGTTATCATCTCACTTCCAATTTCTTCCCCTCAAGAACAATCTGAATCTCTTTGGCATCCAAAGTCTCATAGGTCAATAAAGCTTCTGCCAGATTCTTATGTTCCTTTGCATGAGTTTTCAGGATATGTTTTGCTC
>CAUYPK010051289.1:0-12452 GCA_963574355.1 Loris lydekkerianus | reverse complement strand
GAGAAGTTTCTCTTCATATCCCTTGCCCAGCCTGCAATGGGATCCCTTGATATTTTCTTGCTAATGCGTTTGAGTTCTCTGTGGATTCTGGTTATTAAACCTTTGTCAGAGATATAACCTGCGAATATCTTCTCCCATTCTGTGGGCTGTTTGCTTGCTTTACTTACTGTGTTCTTGGCTGTGCAGAAACTTTTCAGTTTGATCAAGTCCCAGTAGTGTAGTTTTGAAGCTGCTTCAATTGCCTGGGGGGTCCTCCTCATAAAATACTCGCCCAGACCAATTTCTTCAAGGGTTTTTCCTGCACTCTCCTCTAGTATTTTTATAGTTTCATGTCTTAAGTTTAAATCTTTAATCCAGTGAGCACGGTGGCTTCTTAAGTGCAGTGTCAGGCCTAAACGTAGAATGACTCTTTTGAGAGAGGGCGCACAATTGATAATTACCCTAAGACAAAGACATAAAAAGTGGGATAGTTCCAGATTCAAAGGACGTCCTATTTGCCCACAGTGGTGGGAAGCATCCCTCTTTTCCAATGAGGGCTGCTTTCAGTGTGACCTCCCTGCTCCTGGCTGGGATGGGCCAGAGTGAAATTCGTCTACTCTCTAAATATTTCCACTGGATCCCATTTGGGAAAGCCCAGAAGCCTGGCTCACTGACAGGCTAGCAGACTCTAACTGCTAAGTGCCCTCCTGCTAACGCAGAGGGCAGAACCATTCCTGGTGTCTAGCCACTGGCTCCTTTCATCACAATAAGGCCCTCCTCCACGGGGAACTCAGCCACCTAGTGCTCCCGGGCACCCAAACCCCCCAGCTCCAGCCGCTCTCATCAGGCTGCAGCCGCTGCAGCACTTAAAGCCACAAATGACAAAGACACTTCCTAGGGGGGATGGCTGGCTGGGTGAGTACAGTCACTTGAGAGCAGGCAGGAACAAAGACAGTGGCGTTCAGAAACCACTGCCCTCCGGGGAAAGCTGAGTGAACTTTTCTCTGGTGCTAGTTTCCACACCTGCCTGCCTACCACTCCCAAACACACCCTCTCATTTTTTCCGACCTGATCTTCACAGAAGAAAGAACAAAAAAAAAAAAAAAGAAAAAGCCAAAAACCTACAGTTTGCTTTAGTTCTTTCTTGTTCTTCATAATAGCTATACCAAATTTAATGTTTATAAGGCGATGAAGGCAAAAAACAACTCTTTCTGACTATGCTTTCAGAAAGCAAAGAAAACGCAAAAGTCAGTCAAACTCTGGTTTTTAAACTTGAAATTGCTGGAATGAAAGGAGCTTATAAAATCTAGAGCCTTATGTGTGTGTGTGTGTGTGTGTGTGTGTGTGTGTGTGTGTGTGTGTGTGTTTTCCGGGCAGATAGCCATTCATAGCTTTTCTTAGTGTGTATGTTTCATTTTCTTTCCTTTTCTTATTTTCTTTCTTTCTTTCTTTTTAATTACATCAAAGCTGCCTCCACCCATCCTCCCCTCCCCTCCTTCTCCTCTACTTATTTTCTTTTCAATGGACCTCAATCTTCAAGACAATGAGCTTCTTGAAGGCAAGATAAGGACTAGAATCTATTTATTTATTTATTTTTTGAAGACAGTCTCACTTTCTTGCCCTTTGTAGAGTGCTATGGTGTCATAGCTCACAGCAACCTCAAACTCTTGGGCTCAAAGCGATTCTCTTTCTTCAGCCTCCCGAGTAGCTGGGACTACAAGCGTCTCCCACACACCCCAGCTATTTTTTTAAAGATGGGGTATCACTCTTGCTCAGGCTCGTCTCCAACTCCTGAGCTCAGGCAATCCACCCGCCTCGACCTCCCAGAGTGCTGGATTACAGGTGTGAGCCACTATGCCTGGCCTCTCTTTATCTCTCTATTTCAGGTACCGTGTACATAGTTAACAAATATTTTCAGAAAGAATGAGTCAGTCAAAGCAGCCTACGGAGGAAAAAAAGTAGAAGTGAATGCATTCCTGACTTGTAATCACACCTTAATTCATCAGCACCCTGTCAGATACTATGCCAGAATCACAGTGGTGGGAGTTAATCCCTCACCCCCAAATCTATCCCTCCCTCACCCCACCTTTACCCTACAGAAACATCATCCATTAACTCACAAGCTTGGAAAACTTCTTATAGTAAAAGGGGGTGGGAGAGTACTTATGATTTTTTAAAATAAAATTTTCTGTTTAGGGAAAAGATCTGAAGAAAATGAGCTGAGTTTTTCCAGCAGGAATCTCCTGATTTCTTTGGGGCCATGAATATGGAACTGGGTGCATGGTCTCTGCATGCTGGCTGGACCTTCTGGCTCATGTTGGCATCCAGGTTACTCAAGTCAGGGTGGCCGATGAAGTACATAAGTGGACAGCAGGCTGTGGGGACACAGTGCAGACGCTCTGAGTGGAATTTGCCTCCTACCTTTTATCAACCAGTGCCAAATATTAATGAATCAGCTCCCGGCTTGATAACCCACATCCGCGGCTATGCGTGGCTAACACTCACCTTTTATCACATGTTCCTTATTTTAGACAAGTCCCACTTTGCATGATGGATCATTATTTTTACTTTCATGAGGTTTAGGTGGGTGGGAAGAAAACCACAGCAAAAGAGCATGGCAGGAAGTTTCTTCACAAAAGATTCATGTATTACCTTTGGGTTATGGCTTCTTGAAACCCCAATTCTTAAGTGTTCTGAGGTTAAAAGCTTCCTATTTGCCGTGGAGTTGAAGGATGGTGATTTAGCTGGTGTTATTTTACAAGCCCAATTTTACATTTGGCGGTCTTTAGATGAATGAGTCTTTAATTTTCACCAGGGAGGATCATTATTAGAGAGGAGGGTTGTGGATCCCAACAGAGCTCATCTGGGAAATGAAACTGAGGAATTACTCTTAAAATGTACAGTCTCACCTCCTTCCCAGAAATGTTACGTGTTGGGAGTGGGGGGAGGAGGGATGAGAAGCTGAGTCATCCAGGTCTAGAAACTGTGATAGATTGTCCTAGATCACTAGAGGAAAATGGCGGGAGAGTAAGGGTGTGGTCCTAACCTATAACCTTTTCCTTTTATTTCTATCTAGTGAAAGGTGGAAGAATAGATTGAGATAGACAGTAATTCTAAATTCTACTGGTCTAACCACAGTATTTTATTAATTCTATAATTATAGCTACCACTTATCATTCAATAATAATAATTTATTGTTGTAACTCAACAGCTAGGGCACCAGCCACATACACTGGGGCTGGCGGGTTCAAAACCAGCCTGGGCCTGCCAAACAACAATGACAACTACAACAACAACAACAACAAAAATCCGGGCTTTGTGGGGGGCACCTATAGTCCCAGCTACTTGGGAGCCCGAGGCAAGAGAATTGCTTAAGCCCAAGAGTTTGAGGTTACTGTGAGCTGTGACACCACAGCACTCTACTGAGGGCGGCATAGTGAGACTCTGTCTCAAAAAATAAAAAAAATAAAAAATAATAATAATTTATTGTGTGTTAGTCTCACTAAGTGTAGCTTAATGTGCTGGCTACTGTTACTATGTATAATCCTTATTTTACAAATGAGGAAACTGTGGATCAGAGTTCCTACTGCTTAAGACATGGCAGAGCCAGGATGGGAAATGAAATTGAGGTCCATTGAATGCTAAAGAGAAGATAGTATATTTTTCTTCTACATTTCTTGTGTTCTATAGAGGACAAAAGGAAGGACATCCACAGGTGTTAAAGCGTTGTTCTAAGTCACACATCTGGTGAGCAGCATCAATGTGATGAAAACGGCTGTCTTCTGACCCACAGCTCTTGTTCTACGGTAGATAGCATTGCAACATCAGAACCTGACCCTGCAAATTTATAACCACACAGCTTCCATTTTACTCTGAGAAACTTCCCGTATCTGGTAATTTTTTACTTGCTATTAAAATTATTTCTATTGTCTACCAAAAATAGTGTGTTCTTATTGATTTCTCTCTGTATTGTCAATAAATTCACAATCTAGAAGAAGTCCTAATTTTTAGAACATGTTTCTTTTTTAAAATTTTTTATTATTTGGGGTTCATTGAGGGTACAAAGAATTAGGTTGGACTGATTGCATTCGTTAGGTAAAGTCCCTCTTGTAATTGTGTCCCTCCCCTAACAGGTATGTCACACACCGTGACCCCATTCCCCTTCCTCCTCCCCTCTCTCTGCTCCCTCCTTCCATGCTCACCACCTTGAATTGATTTGAGTTTTTCTCTTATTTGGGTATGTATTAGATCATCTATTGGCTTCATATTAGAATTGAGTACATTGGATCCTTACTTTTCCATTCTTGTGATTCTTTACTAAGAAGAATGTGTTCCAACTCTATCCAGGTTAATATGAAAGATATAAAGTCTCCATCTATTTTAGTGGCTGAATAGTATTCCATGGTATACATATACCACAGCCTATTAATCCATTCCTGGGTTGGGGACATTTAGGATGTTTCCACATTTTGGCTATTGTAAATTGAGCAGCAATAAACAGTCTAGTGCAAATGTCCTTGCAATAAAAGGATTTTTTTGGGTCTGGGTATATGCCTAGTAATGGGATTGCAGGACCAAATGGGAGGTCTAATTAGAGTTCTTTGAAGTTCTCCATACTTATTTCCAAAAAGGTTGTATTAGTTTGCATTCCCTCAGCAGTGTAAAAGTGTTCTCTTCTCTCCACATAGAACATGTTTCTTAATTTCTGCTTGGATAAATGACCACTCTAAAGAGAGGTCGTATGTATAGGTTTGAGACAAGAGTGTGTGTGATCATCCTAAGCATAATCTGAGGAGGAAGTACCAAGGTAAGCAAATGGGAATTGAAGTGTTCTGAAAAGCTGATAAACCCTATCCCATCCTCTCACTGTCCTGCTGAGGGTCCTGACTTCACTAAAATCGCTGCTTTAGGTTAAGGTATCATGTCACCAATGAGCACAGATGTATGACATTATTTATTGTCCGTTGACCTCTTGCTTCACTGCATTGAACCAGATAGATGGTAGTCTGGGAAGAGTTTGAAGAGATGGTACTCAGGGAAGGCAAGTAATGACAGAAGAATCAGAATTCTGAAAATATTCAACACAGGGGAATTCAAGGCCAGGTAAATGTAGTCCAGATAGAATAAGGTCCAGGGAACACCTCTAGTAAAGGTGTCTAGGAAGAAAAACATCTTGCCAAGTAAAGAAAAAAAATAATAATGACTTTCTTGCTAGCTGAAATACTTTCATAAACATTTAAATAGAATAGTTTTGGTAGTCAACGGACAACACCATATCAAATATTCACGGTAGAGAACCTCCAAAATGGAAAAAGGGTCTAAAAAGGACTACAAGAGGCGGACAACCTCGCTTTGCTGATGAGCTCGTGAAATCCTGACACTGACTCAAGTTATGGCTTTTTGAAAGGGCAGCCCTGCCTTGATTCCCATCGCAGATGGCCCCAGTAGAGTTCAGACCAAATTACATCCTGCATGAGGACGGCAGGGAGCACTGAGCCACTGCTCCTCTGAGCCTATACAGGACAATTAGCTCCTTGCGTAGTAGAGTTCTTCCACACGTGCAAAGTAGGAGCACCCACCATGGTGTTCTGCCATGCTGTCTCCAGTGCTTGCCTGCTATGGCACACACGGCTCAGCATTTGCCTAAAAGAGCTGATGGCCATGGAGACAAGGCAGAGTGGAAGAAAGGTAGTGGGTGTCACCATATTACTATGTCCACATGTGCCACCACCATCTACGTCCTTCACCTGGCATTTAACCAGCCACACAGCAAATCGCCTGAACTCTCACCAGATCAGACAGTCTTCATTCATTCTAAGGTGTGGATGAACAGAATTCATTCCAACCAGAAATTAGGTCCCAAGAGGGCCTTGCTGTTAAATTGATTGGATAAGTAGCAAGCATGGCAAATCAGACCGCAGTGAATGCAGCGTTTGAGAATCATCATGATTATCACTTGATGGGAAAAGAGGGAGAGAATAGGTAGGAAACCAAGCACCCTACCCTTCACTTCCCATCGTGGAATAATCAGGGCCAATCATAGACTTGTGGGGTGGACAAGAAGGCTTCGCTAATCATGGTGTGCAGAAAATTATATTTTGGGTAAGGAGGGCCTCTTTAGAATGCATTTTGACTATCACATGGGCTCAGGAGCAAATTATGTGATAAGGGGAGGTGTTGCTTGCAGGAAGCAAAGCAGCAAGCTCTGGCTCCTCGTGCCATCCCCTCATGCTCCAGAGCTCAGCTTCCACCTTCCACCTTCCCTGCCTATGCTGGGGCAGGCTATAGGCATAGCCTTTCCCTTCTTAAGTAAGTCAGTCCAATTAGGCCACTCTAGTTGAGATTTGTCCATTAGGAGCCCATCAAGCAGCAGTCCCTAACCTTTTTGGCGTGAGGGACCAATTTCATACAAGATAATTTTTTCCATGGATGGCAGTAAGGGTAAAGGTGGGGGTGGTGGGGACATGCAACCGAGATCCCTCACATGCACAGTTTGCATTAGTATCCATACT
Source organism: Loris lydekkerianus (assembly GCA_963574355.1). Taxonomy (NCBI): domain Eukaryota; kingdom Metazoa; phylum Chordata; class Mammalia; order Primates; family Lorisidae; genus Loris; species Loris lydekkerianus. Next base: position 5,961 of record CAUYPK010051289.1, on the reverse strand, counting down.
CCTATGAGAATGTAATGCCACCACTGATATGAGGTGGAGCTAAGGTGACAGCGTGAGGGAGGGGAGCGGCTGTAAATACAGACGAAGCTCTGCTCCTTGGCTGCTCACCTCCTGCTGTGTAGCCCGGTTCCTAGCAGGGCATGGACTTATACCAGCCTGGGGATCAGGAACCACGGCTAGAGAGGGTTATGCTCCCCTATCATCCAGAGTCTCCCTCTGTGGAACTGTATTCAGAGCATTTCCCTGAACCTTAGGCTTGCTTTTAAGCCAGAAGCTGTATCTAAAGTGCAGGCGGGTACAAAAGAGAGTCTCACTGTGTTCTTCAACAGTTTTCAGCAAACACATGCAACTCCTGACTCTGCAGGGGGACTTAGCCCCCAAAGACACCAGACTCTCGGCCAGGTGTTTCTTTCCCTTCCTAGTTCACCCTGGCCTACTGGCTCAGATTTGGGAAATCCAAACCAAGTTTAACAGCAGCCTAATTTAATGAAGAGAGCTTTACTAAAGTATCTTTTTGCTTAAAAGAAATCCAATACAAATAAATATAAAATGTCATTGTGAAGTCAAATGTCATATGAAGGTGAATACTGTGCTTGTTTCTTTCTTTCTCTTTCTTTTTTTTTGAGATGGAATCTCACTCTGTCACCCTGAGTAGAGTGCCTTGGCATCATAGCTCACAGCAACCTCAAACTCCTGGGCTTGAGCAATCCTCTTACCTCAGACTCCTGAGGAACTGGGACTACAGGTGTGTGCCATTATTATGCCTGGCTAGTTTTCTGTTTTTAGTAGAGATGGGGTCTTGTTCTTGCTCAGGCTGCCCTCGAACACCTGAGCTCAAGCAGGTGTTGAGTTCTCTCTGTTGAAGATCTCCTGTTTAAAAGATGAAGGTTGGTTGGTACTCAGCTGCAGAAGTAGAGAGGGAGAGGGCTGGATGGCGTTCTCCAAGCTGTCTTGCCTCCTTGGGTGGAAGATTGTTATTAAAAAAGGAGAGAAAACCAGTAAGAGCATCGATGCAGAAGCAGCAGAAGGGCTTGGGACCAGACCTAACCAAGCACCTGCACTGTCAACTCCTCTCTGTGTCACCCTTGTCCCCTCCAGTGTGGGAAAGTGATGTCTGGGGGTGAAGTGTCAAAGGACACCTCCTTTTCTGTTCCACACACCTGATCATTCTCTCCCTCGAGAATGACCTCCATTAGCACTTGGCCTCTCTCTTGCCAACCCTTCCCTCATTCCTCCACTGTGACAAAGACAAAGAGCAAATTATCAAGAACAAGGCAAGCCTGCTTGCTCCTCAGCTTTATAGATGAGGGGAGGCACCGGGTTAAGATTTGAAGACATGCCTCCAAGTGACTTTCCCAGTGAGTCTGTAAGTTTCTCCACGCCAAAGTCAGGTGACGTACACCTTTAGGAATCTCTCTTAATATTCATTCTCTCCTGGAACAGAGGTGATAGTAGGGAAAACACTGGCTTACTCTTCTCTTTTGATTTTCATTTTGTGTGTGTACTTCTCCAACAGAAGGCATCTGGGCACAGTTAAGAAGAGATGCGTCATGATTAAGACGGAGGGGGCCCATCGGGTGTTCCATGGCTCCCTGGTTCCTACTGAGCTCAGAGCTGTTAGCCACTGAGGGTCCTGGAGACACAAAAGGCTGGTCCAGGGGACAGATGGGAGATGTGTCATACACCCAGTAGGGTCTGCAGCACCGTCAAATGCTAAGAAAAGGCCAAATCTCCAGGACCCTGACCAAGCTGAACAGGAATAGGCCAGAAGTTTATCCGTCAGCCAAAGCAGAGTCACCTTCAGGTCAGAGGCCCTGTTCCTCTGCAGCACAAAGTCAGCCTAACCTCTCTCCTGTGCCCCGAATAATATGTCAGAGGCAAGCTGGGTGACAGGGGAACAACCTGAAAGACTGAGTTGAACCTCAAAAGAGAATGTCAATTATTGTTTCCAACAGAGATTTAAACTGAACTAAAATTTTTCTCTCTACTACCTAGCAGGTGGGCTCCCAGCTCCCTGGGAAAGATTGGGTCAGTTATAGATAATACATCTGACTAAAAATGGAATTTGTAAAGAGGATGTAGATTCTTTGAATATAGATTCCTCTTGCACATCCCATTTATAGTTAAGAATAATTCTGTGATCACGCTATATTCGTTTCTTCATTCATTTATTCAACAAACAGTGGTTAAACACCTCCCACACGTGGAGAATTATGCTGAGCACTTGGGATACTGATTGAACTTGGAGGAGAGGCAGAATTTTTTTTTTTTTTTTTTTTTCGTCCAGGAGGAGTGCTGTCTGCAACAGAAGGGTCTTTAAATAAGATTATGTCATATGCTGGGAAGGATGGACTCTGCAATGTACCTTAAATAACTTAATGCTTCTAAAGCTCTACCTCTCTGGTAAAATAGTTATTATTCCACTTAGAATAAGTAAATGGCTCAAGGCTATTGCTACTGACAACTTTCTCTGTAGTAGGATGGAATATGGACTATAAAGAGACAATAAAATAGAGCCAGAGCCCAACCAACAGTTGGTCTGGATATTTATTTAGAAATATCTATGAGACAAGAATATTGTCGCAAAGCCATTCCTCAGGATAGCAAAAGAATCAGCTAGACCCACCCCACTGTGCAGGATTTTTCAGGCCCATTATAAAACCGATAGATTCAGTGCATAAGAGAAATTGCAAAATATATCACACTGATAACTGGTATGAGAAAAAATACATATAATAAGCAGAGAGAAATAATTTCTATCTTTGCAAATATAACCTCTGGAGGGCATGCCAAAGTAAACTTCAGCAACTATTTTCACCTGAATTAGCAAAAAATAAAAATAAATTGTAGCAGAAATAACTAAAAAAAAAAAACCTAGTGTGATACATTTACTGCAATATTACTGTTGCTATTGATATAAGTACTTTTGGGAAAAGCAGTTGACAAAGTACTGACGGAGCAACAAAGATTGTCATCAACTTTAACCTACTAATTTTATTCCTAAGCTAGTAATTCAGTACAAGCAAAATTGCTATGAAGGAAAATCAAAAAGAACACACACACACACACCACCAACAGGCTAATTGCAGACAATAGAACAATGTAGTTACATCACACAAGAAATTAACATATACTCACTGACAAAAATAACCAAGAAAAATATATGGCAGTGTGAAACATGTGATGAAGTCTTACTAATATAAAAAGAAGAGTTAAAAATGATACTGTAATTGTCACCATCTAAAACATGAACTTGCAGCATTTGTGTAGGGATGATATGATTATGATTCTCTTTCCACGATTTTTAACACCGATATATCTCATTTTTAATGAAAAAGAATATTCACGAATGAAATCTAACCTCTCTGTCCAATATAATATAGGGTGGTGCATCCTTCCATAAATTTCAAAAATAAACTGTCCCACGAGTGATAGCTGCCCTTCAGGGACTGGGAAATGGCTTTTAACCAAGATCTATAACAGTCTGCTGAGTAGTTTGAGATATGTCAGCAGAGAGGCCGCACGTGGGGAGAAGTCATTGCTTCTTCCAGGAACCACATTAGCCAGCTGTATCACTCAGCACATCTCACAGGGTTGCAGGCTTCCCAGAACCCCGGTATTCTGGTGAAAATGGGTGCAGAAAGCATGGAAAAGTCAACCCAACACAGCCAGGCTGAAAGGTTTTTAATTAGATCAAAAGAGTCCAGTGTGATCTGGTTTTCACATGAAAAGAATTTTTTTTTCCATCTATTTTCTCACTCAAATACTATTGTTGTTCCGTGTCTCCAGGATACATTCGCTCTGACTTCATTTAACTTGGTATTATTTTATGACTTTATCTCATTTTTTTATGACACAGACATAACTCTTTATAAGACTTAAAGAGATTAGTTCCTGGGTGTTTGAAAAGAATTCTGCCAGGGCCCTTCACTTAAGCTCGCTCACACACCACACACACACAAAGGTTCCAATCTTTTTATTCACGTAGAGAAGGACAAAGGACTGAAAGGGACAGGGAAGCTGGGCCACCCCTTGTGTTTGAGCTCAGCACTTTTGATCCCAAAACTTCCGAGAGGAAAGACGGGACAATACCACTCGTGCATGCGGCAAAAACAAGTGCGGCTGATTTTTATAATATTGCTCCACTTTCCTCAGGAGAAGCACCTCGGACTGACCTCTCTGCCTTCCACACAAAACAGGGAGACCCTGACACTGCCATTTCAATAAACAGATGCTACCAAAAGCCCTCTGAGAGCACTTCATAAAGCCTCTCCTCTGAGAGGGGAGGGCTTTCCCTGGCATCTTCCTGCTCTGTCGGGAACCTCAGGTGACTGCTCTACCTGGGTTAATGTTGCACTGTTCACATCTGCAGGGTTTTTTAGTCTCCTCAGGAGCAGATGTGAGCAGACAGAGAAGAAAGTTGCTTTCTTTGAGCTCCAATTCATTAGTCAAAATGAACAGTTTTCCTTCCAAGAGCTTTTCTTTCTTTGCTACTAGATAAGGGCCACGAGCCACAATGAAGTTATTATCTCTTCTGAGATATCAGCCAGCACATAGAAATTGGACTCTTAAAAATTCATAACCACTCAACTTACATCATCCTCTGTATTTTGCCGTCTGATAATCATGTGAAAGTCCCAAGGATGTTACAGTTTTATGCATCTATTATTAGGCCCGGGCCTGATACTTCCCATGGAATTACACTCTATGTGAAGAAGGGCACAGGAAGGTGGTTTTAAAATTGCACAGCAAAGATGTTCAGGGAAAGGCTGTATCAAACCTGATATTTCTTGCAAAATAAGCATTACAGTGAGCATTTCTTGAGCCTCCTAAATCTGGCCAGACAGTCTGTTCTCATGCTGGAAAATCCAAAGCTTAGAAAATCATTCTCCCATATCACCATTTCAGGACAATATCTACATGTATTTCCTTAACTCTGGAGTAGAGAAAAGTTCATCAGTACCTATCCCCACTCTATTCTTTATAAATGACCCACATCTGTTTCTTTAAGTGCCAAGAAGCTTATTTTCTACAACATAAATTACTTTACAAACTACTGTAAAATTCCAATTTAATTCATAGATAGCAGAATAAAAAGGTAGAAAGCTTTCAGGGAGTTAGACTGTACGTAGGTAGGAAGATGGTAAGTGTGATAAGACAGGAAGGAAAATCTGACTTTTTAGCCCTTTCCCTGAAGGTATGTCTTAAATATTCATGTAAGTATCTCTCATGGAACCCAGGTTACTACGCCAGCCTGAATATGGCCATAACTCTGAAGATCCTATGAGACTCTCTCCTTTGCAAAATACTTTCTTCTCAAATTCACAGCTACCTAGCTATAGCTAAAATTCCTTGTTGACTGAAGGCAGGTTTCACCACTTGAACTGTTTTAGATTAAGACCAAATAAACCGAACAAATACATCATTTGTAATTTTCCTTGCAATTCTTTCATCCCGACACCCACTTCATCTACCATTATCAGCTCTGTTAGGAATGAAGTTCCTATATCATTCTACAGAGGATTCTTAATCTATAGAAGCAATGTTTTTAAAGGCTGTCATAATAACTGGATTCTACAAAAAACTCAAATCAATAAGAAAAGAGCAAATAGGCCCATTAATCATTGGGCAAGGGACATGAACCCAGCCTTCTCAGAAGAAGACAGATAAATGGCCAACAAAGATATAAAAAAATGCTCATTGTCCCAAATCATCAGAGAAATGCAAATCAAAACCACCCGGAGATATCACCTAATGCCAATGAGAATAGCCCTCATCACAAAGTCTCAAAACTGCAAAATGGATGTGGAGAGAAGGGAACACTTTTACACTGTTGGTGGGACTGAAAATTCATCCAGACTTTTTGGAAAGAAGTGTGGAGAATCCTTAAAGAGCTATCAATAGACCTTCCATTCAATCCTGCAATTCCATTACTAGGTATCTACCCAAAAGAACAAAAAA
>CAUYPK010051288.1:0-58315 GCA_963574355.1 Loris lydekkerianus | reverse complement strand
CATTTGTTAATATCCTCTGCTATTTCCTTTCTGAGGATTTCATAATTTTCTTTATAGAGGTCCTTCACCTCCTTTGTTAGGTATATTCCTAGGTATTTCATTTTCTTTGAAACTATGGTGAAGGGAGTTGTGTCCTTAACTAGGTTCTCGTCTTGACTGTTATTGGCATATACAAAGGCTACTGACTTGTGGACATTGATTTTATATCCTGAAACATTACTGTATTTTTTGATGACTTCTAGGAGTCTTGTGGTTGAGTCTTTGGGATTGTCTAAGTATAAGATCATGTCATCAGCAAAGAGGAAGAGTTTGGCCTCCCCTACTCCCATTTGGATTCTCTTTATTTCCTTGTCTTGCCTAATTGCATTGGCTAGAGCTTCCAGCACTATGTTGAATAGTAAAGGTGACAGAGGACAACCTTGTCTGGTTCCAGTTTTAAGAGGAAAAGCTTTTAGTTTTACTCCATTCAGTAAAATATTAGCTGTGGGTTTGTCATACATAGCTTCAATCAGTTTTAGAAATGTGCCACCTATGCCTATACTCTTCAGTGTTATAATTAGAAAAGGATGCTGGATTTTATCAAATGCTATTTCTGCATTTATTGAGAGGATCATATGATGTTTATTTTTGCCTCTGTTAACATGGTGGATGACGTTTATGGACTTGCGTATGTTAAACCAGCCTTGCATCCCTGGGATGAAACCTACTTGATCATGATGTATGACTTTTTGATGATAAGGTGTAATCTCTTGGCTAGGATTTTGTTGAGAATTTTTGCATCTATATTAATGAGTGAGATTGGTCTGAAATTCTCCTTTTTGTTTGGGTGTTTTCCCGGTTTTGGTATCAGGGTGATGTTTGCTTCATAGAATGTGTTGGGGAAGATTCCTTCTTCCTCGATTTTTTGGAATAATTTCTGCAGTACAGGAATAAGCTCTTCCTTGAAGATTTGATAGAATTCTGGTGTGAAGCCATCTGGACCAGGGCAATTTTTGGTTGGAAGCTTTTTTATTGTTTTCCTAATCTCAGTGCTTGAAATTGGTCTGTTCAGGAGCTCTATTTCTTCCTGGCTAAGTCTAGGGAGAGGGTGTGATTCCAAATATTGATCCATTTCCTTCACATTGTCAAATTTCTGGGCATAGAGTTTCTGGTAGTATTCAGGGATGATCTCTTGTGTCTCTGTAGGATCAGTTATTTCCCCTTTATCATTTCTGATTGAGGTTACTAGAGATTTTACTTTTCTATTTCTCATTAGTCTGGCCAACGGTTTATCTATTTTATTTATTTTTTTCAGAAAACCAACTCCTTGTTTCATTAATTTTCTGAATGATTCTTTTGTTTTAAATTTCATCGATCTCTTATTTGATTTTGGATATTTCTTTTCTTCTACTAGGTTTAGGCTTAGATTGTTCTTCTTTTTCTAATTCCATAAGATGGATTATGAGTTTGTTGATGTGCTCTCTTTCTGTTGTTTGAATGCAGGCATCTAAAACAATAAATTTTCCTCTCAAAACTGCTTTTGCAGTATCCCACAGGTTTTGGTAGCTTGTGTCTTCATTGTTGTTATGCTCAAGGAAGTTAATGATTTTCTATTTTATTTCTTCCTGCACCAATCTGTCATTCAACAGAAGGTTATTTAATTTCCATGCCTTTGTGTGGGTTCAAAAGTTTTTGTTAGAGTTGAGTTTAGTGCCTTTAGTGCCTTATAGTCTGAGAAAATACAAGGTAAAATTTCAATTCTTTTTATTCTGTTGATATTTGTTTTGTGTCCCAGGATATGACCAATTTTGGAGAATGTTCCATGGGGTGAAGAGAAAAATGTATATTCTTTATCTTTGGGATGGAGTGTTCTATATGCTTCTATCAAGCACAGTTGTTCTAGGGTCTCATTTAAATCTCTTATATCTTTGTTTAATTTCTGTTTAGAGGATCTATCCAGCTCTGTAAGAAGAGTGTTAAAGTCCCCTGTTATTATGGTATTATCGGATATCATATTGCTCAGACGTAGTAAGGTCTGTTTCAAGAATCTGGGAGCATTTAAATTGGGTGCATAAATATTTAGAATTGAAACATCTTCTTGTTGTGTTTTTCTCTTGACCAATATAAAGTAACCATCTTTGTCTTTTTTGACTTTAGTTGCTTTAAATCCACATGTATCTGAAAATAAGATTGCAACTCCTCTTTTCTTCTGAATTCCATTTGCCTGAAAAATTGTCTTCCATCCCTCGACTGGGAGTTTTAATTTGTCTTTTGAAGCCAGGTGTGTTTCCTGCAGACAGCAAATGGATGGCTTGTGTTTTTTAATCCAGTCAGCCAATCTGTGTCTCTTTAGTGGGGAATTTAATCCATTAACATTTATTGAGATAATTGATAAGTGTTGTAGTATTCTATTCATTTTATTTTGTGAGAGTCCATTGTTTAGTTTTGTCTTTTGCATCAGTGTGGAAGTTAGGTTCTGTCCTTTAATTTCTGAGTTATTTGCTGCTGATCCATTGTGATGGTCAGTGTGTAGAACAGGTTGAAGTATTTCCTGTAGAGCTGGTCTTGTTGTGGCGAATTTCCTCAATGTTTATATATCAGTAAATTATTTGATTTTTCTGTAAATTTTAAAGCTTAGCTAAAAGCGTTGACTTTCATATGTTCCCAGAATTTAAATTGAAAAGGAAAATATGACTCACCTTTCTAAAAAATATCAATTAGGACATAGAGAATTAGTTTTGACAAATCTATTTTTAAATCTTAAAGATATCTTTCTGAAAAATTAAACCTTCTGACAAACCAGATAATAAAATCGTATTTCTATAATGACAAAGTTTACAACATAATTTTTTCTCTTTCCAGAATTTCTTTCAATATTAGAACCTCTGGTAATTTAAGAATTTAAATCCTGGACTGCCTGCCTAAAGGAAGATGCTGAAAGCAAATATTATAGGTAATCCTCCCTTTTGACACTTAATAGAAACTTAGTTTTACTTTCTCTCTCTCTCTGTTCTGAACTTAGAAATGTGTTTCTTACTTCTTTCCCAGAATAACAAGTTAAATGACTGTCTGACTTTACTTAAAACTTATGACTTATCTCTTTGTCTTTTTTTTCTCATTGTAAATATTCTCTGAAAAACACATTCCACCATGCATTCTAAAATTGAGGTGGTGGTGCGAACGGGTCACCAGAATTTAAGAGATAAAGAAGCTTGAACAAAGAGGAAAGTAAAGCAGGCTATAAGTTAATATCTAATATTCATTAAAGTTATGCAAAAATGTGCAGAATCTGTGTAATTTGAGATGTAACAGATATCCCTACAGTTGAATTTGATGAGGTTTCTTTGTAAGAATGTCATGTAACTTTTGTTTCGTAGCTGAATATTGATTGATTTCATTAGGGATAAATTCCTAGTGTATAGTTTTATATATTTGGTGTCTCTATAAATGTCACTACAAAGTAATAAATCAATTCCTATAATTTGAGAAATAGATTTATGTATATTTGAGTATTCTTCAATAATTCTCCACAGAAACAAATTTCCTGGTTTAGATAGACTATTTCTGCATTCCTTCTGGATCTTATTTTATTAAAATATGCTTTTTGGTTCTCCTGCCTCCGACTACTTTTAAAAAACTATGAATTATATACAACAGGGAAAGTGACCTTGGAAGTCTAGGAGCAGGGTCCTGAGAGATAAATGAGACCTGGTAAATTAAAGGTCACCTGTAGGAGGTGTTTGCTATATTTCCCACTGGTCCTAGAAAGTTATATTCTCTAACTTGAACCTAAACTAGCTCAATGGGTGAAAGCTGCTGTCCAGAATGATAACACATAGTCTTAAAATGATAGCTGAATTACATTAATTCCATTCAGAATGAATCTAAATGAAGGTCTTCCTTCAATAGTCTGTTACTTAAAAGCAGGAAGTTTAATTGTAATAGTAAACCCATTCCATGGAGCTGATCAGCTAAACTAAACAATTTAGCTATTCCAAAAGAGAGAGGGCCATTTGTTTGGCAAAGTCTCAACTTAGTTTTTAAATTTTCCTATATTTTTCCAAGTTTAAGCTCTAAAATGTTTTCTTTAATATGCAATGTTAAATCACACAGGAATGCAGAAAATTAAAACATTCAACACATTAGTGTGTATAACATATCATACTATTAAATATTTATTGAGTACTAACCGGTGTTAATTCCATGAAACATAGAGTCTGGTTCTGCTGCTTCCCAGGATGGTATTAAGGAAAATGTAAAACAATAACACCTGTGCAAGCACACTTAGCTCCAGCTCACAAGACTCACAAATTTAAAATAAAATGTGTCATTTGGACACAGCCTCTCTAAGCAATTAATTTAGTCTCTCTGGAGATTTAAATTTCTACAATATATTTTTTCTGTGCAATTAACACCTTTTATTACAGACTGTATATTTCTTAAAATAATCAAATTGTCAAACATTTTGTTTCCAAACTTGAAAATTATTTTCAGACTCTGTGGAGCTAAAATGTTTGTGGTGTTGTATGACTCTGAGAAATATGCTTGGAGACATTCTCTTGTTAGATAAAATTATTTAACAGTCCTTATGCAAAGAATATATGCTTTAATTATGAATTAAGGTATAATAACACTGATGGGGTGCAGATAACTTGACAAGTCATTATTTAGTTTAAGAAAACAAGCAAATTTGTTTTGAAAGTGTGATCATGAGTAAATGATACAAGATAAGAGATATTGATAGCAAGTCTCATAGTTCTAAAGATATTTTCATAGTTCGAAAATATCAACTACAAGAATACCACAATGAAAGTTGTATTGGAATAAAATATTTACTTTTAAAAACAAACATTTTAAGACCTTCCTTCTGGACTGACTGGTCTATCTGCACCTTCTTTTTGGAATCCCATCTGCCAGCCTTGATGTTCACTGATGTTTATTCAAAATATGATGTATCAGCTGATTTCATTTATTTTGAGTCTACACAGTGGTATTTTATCCCAATAAAATAAATGGCAGAATAAAGCATATCACGTGATTTGGGGGTTTCTGAGTGCATATAAAATTATTTTTGTACTATACTGTTGTCTATTACGTGTGCCATTAAGACTAGCATTAAAATGTTCATGTCTTAATTTTAAAATATTTTATTGCTAAAAAGTGCAAATGATCATCTGAGCCTTGAGTGAGTTAAAGTATTTTTGGTGGTAGAAGCTCCTTCATTGATTCTTATGGATGCTGACTGATAAGGTGGTGGTTGCTGAAGTTTGGCGTGTTGTCTTATTTCCTAAAATAAGACATTCTGAAAATAAGACAATAGTGAAATTTGTCATATCAATTGACTTCTTTTCACAAAAATATCTCTGAAGCATGAGGTACACTTTGATAGCATTTTACAAACAGAGCACCTTCTTCAAAAATTGGAGTCAATTTTCTCACACCCTACTAAGTTTATTTGTTTAATTTTTTTTTATTGTTAAATCATAGCTGTGTACATTAGTGCAATTGCCTGTACCCTTTCTGACATGCACCATAGATGTGGCCTCACCCATTACCCTTCCTCCACCAAAACATCCCCCCTCCCTTCCCCTTCCTTGGCCCTTTCCCGTTAGTCTTGTGGTATAGTTAAGTTATAGCCTTCATGTGAAAGCTATAATTTAGCTTCATAATAGGGCTGAATACATTGGATACTTTTTCTTCCATTCCTGAGATACTTTGCTAAGAAGAATATGCTCCAGCTATAAGGACACCAGTCACTGAATTAAAGCCCACCCATAACCTCATTATAACTGAATTCCCTCTGTAAAGACCCTGTCTCCAAATACAGTCATGTTCTGAGGGACAGGGGTTAGGACTTCAACGTGTGAAACTGGAAGGGACACAACTCAGGCCATGATGAATATCCTGGGCAGAGAGGTAAGGACACTGCCACTGACAAAGTGACGCAGCACTCTACAAAGACCAGCAATGGCTGGGACAGAGAGAAGGCCCCCTTCACTTCCTGGGCCACTTATAACTGAGCCATCAAATACTTCAGGCAGAACCCCTTCTGCCTCACCCGCAGTGTGATTCTGGATGTCATTTCCCTGTAAAATAAGAAGGCTTCCTGCTCAAGAAGAGGGAAACGGGAGCACAGTTATGTCTGAGCCCTGGAGGATGTCGGGGGCCTTTGGCATTTAGAAAGTATAACTTTCCAGATTTCAACAATAACAGAGGAACCAGAGCATCTGAGTCATGAAGCACTGGTGTCACCTGTGGTGTGACCTGACCGGCCACCGCAGGGCTGGTGTGCCTGAGGGAGCACAGCCTGTCCCCTAGCCTGGCTGCCCACAGCCATCACATGCCAGAGGAACTCTGTGGTCTCTGTGTCTGTCCCATACGCTGTCACTTGATGAAGTGAGAAAAACAACTATCGTGAAAGCTGCACAGTGGTTACTCGTGGTGGGCAGCAGTGCGCAGGAAGTCATGGCTCTCGGTGGCAATGTACTTTCTGGAGAAAGCCAAGAGGCTGTAGGAACATTTGAATGTCTATGAAACCTCCTGCCCGGCCTCAGGCCCCACCTCAGCTAGTCCACTCTCTGCATACTCAAGACCTGCTGAACCTTCTAGATCTTCTACCTCAGCCTCACTGATTGCCCCCAAAGCACCAGTTCCCACCTTGGCTGCTCTTTGGGAAGAACCTGTGAGAAGATTTCAAAGCCACCCAGGCCTAAGTCCCTCTCTGAGAGACTCTGATGGAATTAGTCTTGGCCACTGGCTCTCACCCTTGAGCATAGAGGGCTTGTTAGACCAAGGCGGCCTGGCTGGGTAGGCCTGGGAGGGCCTGGTCCGTTACCCACGAGCCCCAGTGGTGCCGACATCACCTCCTGAACCGCACTTTGAAAGTCACTGCTCTGGGCTTGGAGTGTGGCCCAGGCACTGGCACCTCCCAGCCCTAGTAATAAAAACGGTCACAGCCATCTCCCCTGGACATCAGTGGCCACAATCAGTTTTTGTTTTAATGATTTAATTATCTCTTTGATTTGATAAATGATTTACACCACTCCTGTGCTTCACAGAATCCCCACAATAATCCCTTAAGGTGTGACGGTCCCCTGTACAGAGAGGACAGTTTCCTTTCACAGGTAAGAGAAGTGAGGTGCAGGCATAGGTGCAATCCTCAGCAAGGCAGGTCTCCCTCCTGACACCCTGACCCCAGGCGTCCTCCTCCGCTCAGCCCTGGAGTCTCCCCAGCTGGTTTGAGCCCCAGCTGCCCACCCTGTAGACAGGGGCTGCTACCCAACAGGAAAGCCACCGGCCAGCATGGCAGGGTCACCAACAGGAGGTGTGTCCCGGCCATGCTCCCTCTTCCTCTCAGACCTAGGATCTCAGGCCTCCTTCTGGCTCCTGTTTTGCTCCCAAATGCCCTCCGGATACAACTCTCCTTCCTGCTTCCTCACCTGGTAACACATGGGGCACAAAACAGCTTTGGAACTGCAGAGTGTGTGGCTGGGTGGGTGTGAGAAACGCTTCAGGGGTTGACCAGCAGGGTCTGTAAGGTCTGGAGGCAGCCAGAGCTGGGGGCCCTCTAAGAAGGCAGCCTCTGGGCCCCTCCTCACCACACTACTGGATGGCCAGACCCCTGCCCGGGCCTTCCTGCCCCCTGATAAATGTTCAGTCAGCACAAGGGTGTGAGGAGTATGATCTCTGCATTTAACCCTGCCAGGTGTGGCCACCACAGGGACCTTCCAGCTGAAGTCCCTCATTCTGGAATTCACAGGGCCCCAAGAACAGGGCTCCAAATTCTTGAGTCTTCTGCCCCTCTGCCTCCCAGCGGGAAGTGATTGCCATGGTGGGCTCTGGGCATCACAACCTTGGGCCCCAAGTTCAAGGTAGGACCTGTCGGATCACAGTGACCCACAGCCATGTTTCTGTAAGTAACTGTGAAGCTGTATGTCCCCTTCTGCTCAGAGCCTGGTCAGGCCACTGAGAAGTGGAGAAGTGTGCCCAGACCTCAGGGCGAGCTCCTGAGGGTTCTCATGGGGTGCCCCAAAGCAGTTATCATGGGGGAAATTAGCCCCATCGGTTCAAACCAGCAAGAACATCTGGGGCAGGAACACCCTGCCTGGCACAGAACAAGCTGCTGAGGGGTGTCAAGAAGAGGCCACAGACACAGATGTTTCCTTCAGAATTTGCAATCTAGTTGTTGGGATGTAAATGGAAAAACCTGTGTTTACTAAACCAACAACCAATTCCCAGTCAGGTGTCCTGTAGTTTAATTCAAGTCTGACACTACCCAGAGTTAGCACAGACCCCACAGGGCTGAGGGTCCCCAGATTACCCACAACTTCTGTCCAACATGGCTACACATCAAAAGTTCGATGATTTGCTGTGACAACAGCTCATAGAACTTGGGGAACACTTTGCTTCCTGCTGCCAATTTATTGTAAGGGACATTATAATGGATACAGATGAACAACCAGATGAAAAGGCAGGTGCTTCTGTCTCCATGTGGTTTGGGGTGCACGGTCCCCCCAGCATGCGGAGCTCACTAACCCAGAAGCCTTTGGCATTGTGTCAGGGAGGGCTCCTGTGGTGGTGCCATCTTGGATTCTCGAGTGATCAAAGAATTGGCCTTTGGTGATTGAACTGTCTTCATCCCATTCCCCCTCCGCAGAAATCAGGGAGTGGGGCCCAAAGTTCCAACCTGCTAATCACAGGGCTGGCTATTCTGCCTGGTCCTGGCAAGAGTCACCCAGTTTGGCACAGACTCAGGTGTGGGTGAAAGGGCTTATGATGAATAACAATAGACACTTCTCTCACACTGTCACTCAAGGAATTCCAAGCTTTAGACGCTCTAGCCAGACCTGGGGACACAGATGAAATATCTGTTCCTTATTGGATCACAACATCACAGGACGAGACACTCCCTATTCAAAAGAGCATGGCATGAAGTTCTACCCTGAAAAGAATTAAGTGTCCATAGTGTGGTCAGAAATTGTGAGATGAAGGAAGCAGACCAAGGACTAGGACCAGGGCCAGAAGCAGGTCACAGTGGGACAGTTGCCAGGGGAGACTTGGACGCAGGACTCATCTGGACAGTGAGGGTCCAGGAGTGAGGGACCAAGTCAAAATGCTCCATAAATTGCTTCAAACTCAAGGAGTTGCCATGGCAGATTTATTTCTATCTGATTCCAACCACATGTAACCGAACATGCACTTTCTGACACCACAAAACAAATGGAAACAAGACAGCTGCCTTTCTGTTTCCCTTTCCCCTAACATTTCCTGCAACCCCGCACAGGGAGAGTGGACGCTTCTGCTGTCCAAGACGCTTCCGCTACCCTGTCTGTCATTGTCTGCAGTTACCCTGCAAATAATCTTTCCACAGAAAAAAATGCCACGTGCCCCTCCAGAGCAGAGGAGTGCCTCTGCTATTGTCACAAATATTAGAGGTGCTGGCGTCAGGGAGGCAAGGAAGCTCAAGCCACAGGTTCATGGCTTTCTGGCCCTTCCAAGACTCCGTCTCTAATGTTGTGTTTCTTAGTTTGTATTGTTTCCCTTAAAGAGCCCACATCCCCCCAAACTGTACAAGCTTCAGACTGGCACGCTGGACCCCTCCCTAGATACAGTCATGAAGCAAAGGACACGTTAGACCGAGTTCTCCACCAAGGACACAGAGCCTCTGGCCTGGGTTATCCCTGGTGTTCCCGTGGACGCTTCTCCTGGGAAGGAGGCTCTGGATCTTAAAATGCCCAGGAGCCATTTCCTGTAACGTGTGGACGCGAAGAAGTAAATGCTGGGATCGACAACACAGTTAGTGTTCATAAGCAACACTGTCACCCGAAGGGACACTTTGAAAGCCCTCTGCTCTGCACAGGACGGCGGCCGGAGCGCCTCCCTGGCCATGAACTGGATGACGATGAGGTGATAGGGGCTGAAGCACACCACAGTGGCCACCAGCACGGCCAGCGTGAGCAGGCAGGCCCTGCGGTGGTGGCCTCTCTCGCCCGCCAGAGGGTTTTGCTGAGCTGTGTGGCATAGCTTCAGGGTGATCTTCACGTAGCAAAGCAGGATGATCCCCACAGGCCCACAGGAGCTCATGGCACAGGCCACCAGGACCACCAGGGGCAGCCCGAGGATGGGCTGGACACTGACGTACTCCATGCAGGTCAGCCTGCCTGCCATGGCCTTGGTCATGGGGGCCCAGAGTAAGGGTACTGACTCCAGCAGAGCCAATGTCCAGACGGCAGTGCAGACCAGCCGCACTCGGCCAGTGCTGCGGAGCTGGGGGCCTCTGCGGTCGCGGACCACAGCCAGGCAGCGATCCACACTCACGCAGGCCACGAGGTGGCCTCCCATAGGTGTTCGTGTAGAATACCAGCGCCGTCAGCCGGCACAGCCCGTCACTGAAAGGCCAGGTGGAGTCCAGTGCATAGTAGACGATCCTCCCAGGCAAGGCCAAGGTGAACAGCAGGTCAGACACAGCCAGGTGGATCAGGTAGACATCAGTTGAGTTGATCTTTCTGCCCTTTTGACAGGCGAGGCGAAGGGCAAGGCTGTTTCCCAGGGCACTGAAGACCAGGAGGGCCGTGTAGAAGATGGCCAGTACCATGTTGGCTGTGGGTGACGGCAGGTGGGGAAGGCAGGAGCTGGCATTGTGGAGGGCACTGCTCAGGTCAGCCGAACTGGATGCCATCTCACATGGGGCTGTGGGGAGACAAAAAAGTGGAGTATTGCATCTGTGGGGTGACACCTCTACAATAGTATTGATAATAATGGACAATTTTGCTGAGGCAACATGCACATGAAAAGCATCTCTTTTTGAGTAAGCCTTGTGTTGAAGCAAAACTTAACTATTCCCCCTTCTGATTGCTATGCAACAAATTACCCCAAAACTTAGCAACGTAAAACCTATTTGATTATGTTGGTGGATTCTGTAGGTCAGGATAGGGAAGAGGACATAGTGGGAATGACTTTTCCCTGTCCCCTGCTGCTGGGGTCATTCCAGGGCAGAGACTGGAATTATCTAGAAGTGTGGATTTCACCCACATGTGTGGTGCTTGATTCCAGCTGGGCTTGGTGACTGGAGCACCTGGGCTTCCTCCCAGCATGGCTGCCTCAGAGTGATTAGGCTTTTCACATGGCCAGTTTGAGGCACCAGAGGAAAGTGTCCCCAGCCAGCAAGACAGTAGCCTCATGTATTAACCAGATATTTTATTTTTTGTATTCTTTCTTTTTTTTTTTTAAGAGATAGGGTCTGGCTCTGTCACCTGGGCTGGAGTGCAGTGGGGCACCATCATAGCTCACTGTAGCCTCAAATTCCTGGGCTCAGCGATCCTCTTGCCTCAGTCTCCTGAGTAGCTGGGACTATAGGTGTCCACCATGCCCAGCTAATTTTTTAACTTTTTTGTAGAGACAGGGTCTTGCTGTGTTGCTCAAGCTGGTCTTCAACTCCTGACCTCAACCAATCCTCCCACCTCAGTCTCTCAAAGTACTTGGATTACAGGTGTGAGCCAACACACCTTGCCTGGTTTCTGTATTCTGATGCTTTGGCATCTCAAGAGGCCTTGCTGACAGAAGTGGCTAGTCCCTCTACACTGTGAAGAGTATAGGCTTCACCTGCAGATGGAAGGGGAGGGAAGGAAGGTGACCAAGGGCCTCTCACTCCTCCATCTGGGCCAGCCCCACACTTCCAGCACTCGCACACTCTCCCTCTCTCTCTCTCTCACACACACACACACACATTCACAGGTGCACATACACAAACAGAAATTCTTTTGGACCAACTTGAATCAGGCTCCTCCACACCCTCTTCTCCACCTAGACCTTGACTTCAGGTCCCCACACTGTCCTTGCAGGGCCTGGATCAGCCAGCGTCAGAGGGCTGTGCCCCCAAAATCAGATCTCCCCTAATGTCTGGTCAAACTCCTTATGCTCCAGCCTTGACATCTGGTCCCCTTGATCTGCCTTCCTCAGGAACCCCTTTAGAACATTTTAATAAGAAACCACACTCCACGTCTCCCTTCACTAATTTTCCATCCCCCACCCAAACCTGCCCCCTGGCTGTAAATCCCAACTTGGCCTTGTGTTCAGAATTGACCCTGGCTCTATCCTGAGGTCTCTCTTCCCCTATGCAGTAGTTCCTGAATAAAATCTGTTCCTACCACTGTAACTGCTGTGAAGCTCTGATCTTTGACACCTCATGCTCACACAGAGCTCACTCTGACCCTCTCAGACTCACATTCACCCACACACAGCCCATGGACATGTGAGCTGGGGGCCTCAGGGACAGGGCAGGCATGCCCCCGTGGAAGTGACCATCCTTTGGAGGGAAGCTTTTCCAAGGAGGAGAGTTGTGCCAGCTCCAAACCAAGACAGAGGCTTTTCACGTCCCTTCCTTCCCTCTGGTGGCCCAGCAAGGCTGGGAGCTGTGGGGAAGTGGCTTCAGGACCTGAGCAGAGTGAAAACTGCCTCAAAGGGCAAGGTTAGCTCAGGAAGGCTCCAGCCACAGGTCAACTCACCTTCTAGAACCAACTTGACCAATCACAAGGCCACTATCTGGCGCCTGTTGGAAGGTTTTGTTTCTGTTTCTGTGTGTTCAGAACTTATAGGGCAAAAGGATGTGACTTGCACCTGAAGCACCTGCAACCCTTGGCAATGGTCCCCTCCTGAATGTTCACTGGCCTCTTCTCTGCCTCAGCTCCATCAGGCCTCAGGAAGGCTGAACTTGGCACTCACTCTGTCATCATTGGCCTCCTCACCCCATGGTGCCCTGTGCCCCCTGCACTGCCAGCACATTGCACCCCCCTCAGGCCCAGCTAAGTGACCCTCCTTTCTGAAGTCCCTCTGCATCTGCAGAAGTCACCAGCTCCTGCCCATTAGGCATTTGCTTAGTGCTTGGGACTGGCAGCCACAGTGACTCACATGCCATTCACACCTCTGTGTCTTCAGCAACCCCCAACTCCTGAGAGACTGTCCTAGTCCTCTTCCTTAGTCTTTGGCACAAAGCAAACGCCCAGGATGTTGGGCCCTGCTGAAAGCCTCAGAAAAGTCACATCCATACCCCAAAAGGTGAGCATGGGAGGACAGCCATACAGACCCAAACGGGGGCCGAGAGAGAGGGTCCAGCCCTCTCACACCTTGGACCTGAGCCATCCCCACCCCAGCTGCAGTGTCCCATCCCCTTTGCCCTTGATGGTACAAACATCAGAAAGTGGGGTATAGACTGACCAGCTCCCGGACAGCACTTCACAGGCACTGGGCCTAAGCCTGCCCCAAAGGGAGTTCCTTCTCCCACAACATCCTGCGGCCCCGCCCCACAGGTCCCCACCCAACCCATGTGCTCTTATGAAAGGGCTTGATATTGGCCGCTTATGCCTTAATATGAAGTTACCGTCCAAATGCATTTCCCTTGCATGAAGGGATTTGCCTTTGAGACTCACAGAGCTGTGACTGTTGCGGGATTATCAGCAACCTTGCAGGGGAAAACTGAAATTGCCTCTGGCGATGACACCACCCTGGTCTGACACCACCCTGGTCCTATCAGGGACTAGAGGCTGGCTCTGGCCTTGGGTCGTCCTGGCCTGACCTGTGCTTCTGCCCACGCGGGAATGACTGGGGTCCTGAGGAGGGGTGAAGCAGGGGTGCACGCGAGCGCACACGCACACACACGCACACACACGGGTAGTGGGGGAGCTGCAATCTGAGCCTTCCTCTAGGAGCTGCTTCTCCTACCCTGAGCACCTCCCCAGTCACCTCCCCGCTCACCTCGTTTGCTCCAGCCAGGCCTGTCCAGCTGCCTTCCAGGTGCCGGAGCACCCAGGGGCGCCCTCTGCTCTGCACAAGCTGAATCCCTTCACCTTCCTCCAGAAAAAATGGCTCGGCGCCTGTAGCTCAGAGGCTAGAGCGCCTGCCACATACACCAGAGCTTCTGAGTTCGAATCCAGTCCAGGCCTGCCGAACAACAATGACAACTACAAAAAGAAAAATCAAAAGCCGGGCGTTGTGGAGGGCGCCTGTAGTCCCAGCCACTTGGGAGGCTGAGGCAAGAGAATTGCTTAAGCCCAAGAGTTGGAGGTTGCTATAAGCTGTGACGCCAGAGCACTCTACGGAGGGAGACAAAGTGAGACTCTGCCTCAAAAAAAAAAGAAAAGGCCTGGGTATCAGGTGAGGTGATCTGCCACAAGATGCTGCTGAGGGGAGGGCCAGGGCAGGTGCCATTTCTATGCCCTCACAGGCTGGTATTCAGACCAGAGACGTGATAATCAAGCCCCAACTAGAGTCAGGAAATTCTTTTTTTTTTTTTTTGAGATAGAGTCTCAAGCTGTCGCCCTGGGTAGAGTGCTGTGGTGTCAACAGCTCACAGAAACGTCAAACCCTCGGGCTTAAGCGATTCTCCTGCCTCAGCCTCCCAAGTAGCTGGGACTACAGGTCCCTGCCACAACGCCCGGCTATATTTTTGTTGCTGTTGTTGTTGTTGCAGTTGTCATGGTTGTTTGGGTAGGCCCGGGCTGGGTTTGAACCCGCCAGCCTTGGTGTATGTGGCCGGCGCCCTACCCACTGAAGTATGGGCACCACCCAGAGTCAGGAAATTCAAAAGCAGCCACGACTCTGCCCCGGACTGGGAGCAGTGAGCTAGCTGAAGGAAAAAGTACCATCTGGGGACCCGAACAAGCTCAGCTCCCTGCACAAAGGTGGAGGCCCAAAGTCTCCCAGGTTTTGTCATCAGGCAGGTGACTAAATGGAGCCTAAAGGCACACTGCAGCCCAGACTTGCTGTGCTCCCATTCCCGAGGACAGTACCCTACAGAGGATGGGCATCAGGGTGGCAGATTAAACCCAGCTGGGCCCCAACAGGGACAGGCCAGGGGCTGAGGCCACCCCTGGCCGTTGCTCTTTTCCTCCTCTCCTTCCCTAGGAAATGGCTGTCCCCACCACACCCTGCCCACTAATAAATGAGGCATCAGACACAACCTTTGATGAAGACCCTGCCTCTGTCACTCATCACTGAAAGGGCCTATGGGCCGGTTCCAAGGCTTCTTTGAAACCCACCTGGAGCCCCCTTCAGTCAGTAACTCCCTGGCCTGGCCAGAAACACTTGCACCGCCCACCCCGCCATTGTATCTCTAGCATGTCATCCCGTGTGCACCAATGTCCCCTAATCTAGAATGTGGTCAATACACTTCCCTACCTGTCCTCCCTCTGACAGAGGCCACCGGACTCAACATTTCCTACATGTAAACTGGGCCTTCAAAGATGTCCCCCAAAACTCCACATCTGCTGGAGATAACTTCCGTTAAAAAGTCCTATCTTACCATAAACTTTCCCTCCTGCCACCCCCAGAAGGAAGAACTGATGGCACTCCCAGAGAGCCTGACTTATACACAGACCACAAGCCCCAGAAGAAATGTCCTGCATGTCCACACAACATTTAGGATTTTCCTGTTAAGAGGAGAGTTCTCAAAGGCCAGGGCAAGAAATTATAGAATTTTCCCCTACACCGAGTTCATTCCTGAGTGATACAATGACTTTCCTGAGCCAGCCACGCACTCCAAGTTCGAGTGCACACATGTGAGTGGCAAGGGCATAGGGGAATCCCTCCTCCCTCCTGCCCATTGGCAATCTTGTCACTTAGACAAGGCTGCAGCCCCCTGGGCTGAGCCAATGTCAGCAGAGCAAGCCCCTGCCCCAAGCTTGGGAGCTCCCCGGCCACCCTGGAGTCCCTCCCCCGGGGCTCATTGCCTATGCCCTGCACCAAATGTCATGTTATCTTGGGTTATTCTGTAATTGCTCTGTGCAGACAGTTCATTTCAACCCAGTGATGAGTTCTGCAGGGGAGGAACTGGAGCAGATTCTTCTAGATAAATGGCTGCCAGGGTGGAAGGGATCAGAGAGATTAGCCAGCTTGTGCGGGGCTGGCGTTCAGGAGTCTGCAGCCTAGACAGGGAGACAATGCAATCTTTCTTTCCACCCAGCTCCAGCTGAAATGTAGCGTTTCAATTATAGAGGGACCCTGGCAGCCACAGCAGTGTGGATAGTACCCGTGACTCTGTCACTGTTAGAAACCACAGGCCTTTTCACAGCCCCCTGTGGGGGTGCAGGTACCTTCACATATTATTTACACTCATCACTACTTTGAAATTACAGTCATTAGCTGTGTCAATAGTGAATAAAGAAACACACAAATGGCACAGCAAAAATCTGCTTTTGAACATTTTGAGAACTATATTTTAATAGGAGAGGTTTTTTAGTGATCATTTGTGTTTTACTTCATACAATTACTTCATTACTCTGGGAAAGGGACCCACAGGTTTCACCTGAGGGGCCTGTGGCACAAGAAAATGTGGCAGAGCCTTGATCTAGTCTGAAAATTTTGCCATACAAGTGGGGAAACTGAGGCACAAGATCGTTCCCAAAGCCTCCCAGAGGATCCATCAGATCAGACTGGAAGCTCAGCTGCCTGACCCTCCTCCACATCAGGGCTCACCAGCATGTGGTGGCCGGCAATGCCCCTCCCCACCTCCTCTCAGCACTGAACTCACGGTGACGAAGTAAACACGGATTTGGCCAGTGTGTGACATCCTGACCCCCTGACTGTGCAGACTCCTCTCCTGGGGGCTTCATAAG
Source organism: Loris lydekkerianus (assembly GCA_963574355.1). Taxonomy (NCBI): domain Eukaryota; kingdom Metazoa; phylum Chordata; class Mammalia; order Primates; family Lorisidae; genus Loris; species Loris lydekkerianus. The sequence goes on along the minus strand of CAUYPK010051288.1, from coordinate 41,729 downwards.
CCTCCCTGGTCCAGGTCCATCTGCCATCTTCTACCTGGCCCTGAGCAAGTGTTGTCAGAGCCCAACAGCTCCCTGTTCATGCAGGCTCAGGAGACCAATAGCAATGACAGTAGCAATGCTGACACCGTATTTGAAGGGCCACTCTGTGTCAGACTTAACTGTACCTAGAACTTATATGCACCTCACTTCCTCCACAAGGAGGCATCATTTAGAGATGAGTAAACCAAGGTTCAGAGAAGTTAAGTGATTTGCCCAAGGCCACACATCATCAAAGATCGAAATTCTTCTGATGGGTTCAATTACAACGAAGAAGCAGCTGCAGCTGGAGGTAGGGAGGTGGCCAAGAAATAATCTCTCCCACATCTGAAGAACACGAAGACTCTGGGCTGCTGTCCCTGGCAAGGTGGGTGGACCCCAGGGGGCCAGTGGTGCAGCCGGAGCTGGAGATGCCTGAGCCCGGCCCCTCCCTCTGCGGCTACACCTGGGGCAGCTCCACAAAGCACTGATTTCTGACTCCATCTGTGCCTGCCCCAGAAAAGCAGCGACATTGCCCCTATCTCATCTCTGTGGTTTGCACGCCTGTGTTCTGTGGGCTGCTACGACCCCTCAGAGGAGCAGAGCAGTGCAGTGTGGTTGTGCCCAGGGCAGAGCCACTGTCTGTGGGCCTAGGAAGGGGGCCCCTTTCTGTAGTCCCAGCTACTCGGGAGGCTGAAGCAAGAGAATCACTTAAGCCCAAGAATTGGAGGTTGCTGTGAGGTGTGATGCCTCAGCACTCTACCGAGGGCAACAAAATGACACTCTATCTCAAAAAAAAAAAAAAAAAAAAAAAAGCACTAATATGGTTTGACTATTCTCTCCAAACCTCGCATTGAAACTTGATGCCCAACAGTGGCAGTATTTAGAGGTGAGGGCTGAAAAAAAGATGATTGGATTGAATGGATTAATCCATTCATGTGTCAGTGGGTTATTTTGGGATGGGACTGTGGCTTCATAAGAAAGAGGAAGAGACATTTGGGTTGGCGTGTTAGCACCCTCAGCACCTTACCATGTGATCCTCTGTGCCACCTCAGGACTCTGCCAAGTCCCCACCTGCAAGAAGGCTCTCACCAAATGCAGCATCTCAACCTTGGACTTCCCAGCCTTCATGACTGTAAGAAATAAATTCCTTTTCTTCATATTCTGTTATAAGCAACAGAAAACAGACCAAGGCACAAATTATAAACTGGATGAGTTTTCAGAAAATAAACATACCCGTGTAACTAGTACCTAATCACCAAGCAGAAGATTTTGGGGACCCAGAAGCCTCTTCCATCTCCACCCCAAGATCAGCACTCGCCCTAGATGCATTTTGCCTGGTGTGAACTTTATTTTGAAAGGAGTCACACGTGCATGCTTCTTTCTTCTCCGGCTTCTTTTGCTCAGAATTATTTTGGTGTGTGGGAGATAAAAAGTAACACCATTTCCTCAGCTTTGGGCGTCACTGTTGTATGTGACCCACAACTCCAAGGAAAACTGTACTGTTTTGCTTAGGTTTGATAAAGAGCAGACAGTTGTAAGGAAATGGGATTGGGCAGAAAAGGAACAATCTCATGGTGATAAACTGGACAGGTCTGGGGGAACCCGGCTAGGCGAGTCCACATTCATCTTGGCCTTGGCCTCCAGGTATAGGGCAGGAGCCCTCTGGAATAAGGGTTTGATGACTACTTTCAGGGGAGATAGGTCAGAGGATTCCTTTATGGCCAGCTGTCACAGAAAGGCAGACAGGTCAGAGTGCCCATCTTGCATCTGTGGTCTTCTCCATTGTCAAGATGCTAGATTAGGGGGATATGAGGCTCTGAGTCCCTACAGGTGCCACCAGTCTGCATTGTTAATAGTTGTGGTCCAGTCACTCTCACTGATGAAGGTACTATTCACCAGTGTGGACAGCACTTACTTATTCATTCTCCTTTTGATAAACACCTGAGTTGTATCTCACCTGAGGCTACATGAGTCACTACAAAAGTTTTGAGACAGACTGTGTTATGGTCCATTATCTCACTTTCAAAAAACAGTGAGCCACATCCTTTGTCATTCACCCATGCAAGTTTGAACTTACTTGGGTTATCAGTGTTGCTGGGGGGGAGGCTTCATTTGTTTCCATCAGTCTGTGAGGATTTTATGTTTCTTGATTTGGGGTATCTGAAAACATCCGTAATGACCTGCATATTACAATAGCACTGCTGCAAACATTGACACTCATCTATGGACATCTCTGAAGACACAGGGCACAGAGAAGCTCACACACACCATTTGTTGAACTTACAGCACATGCTCATTTTCAGTGGGATGTGCCCAGAGAGGGAATTGCTGGGCCATATGGTTATTAGGTTCAGCTTTAGTTGATACTTCCCTTAGTTCAGCAGTCCCCTAACCTCTTTGGCACCAGGGACCGGTTTCATTGCAGACAATTTTTCCAGGGACAGGAATTTTGGGATGATTCAAGTGCATTACATTTATGGTACACTTTGTTTCTGTCATCATTGCCTTGCAGTATACAATGAAATAATTACACAACTCACTACAGTGCAGAATCAGTGGGAGCCCTAAGCTTGTTTTCCTGCAACTAGAAGGTCCCATCTGTGGGTGATGGGAGACAGTGACAGATGACGCTTTCCCCCACAGCTCCCCCTGGCTCACCCTCTCCTCCTGCTGGGCAGCCCAGTTCCTCACAGGCTCAGCCTGTGGGCCAGAGGCCAGGGACAGCAGCTTGAGTTGATTTTTAAAAGACAAAGGAAGCACAGTAGCTAAAACATTTTTTTCAAAACTGAAAATATAATTTAAACTTAATCAATGGTTCGTCAAAGGCCTCTTCCTCTGCCATTGGGCAATTAAAAATTTTTTTTAATTTTGAGACAGAGTCTCACTATGTTGCCCTGGGTAGAGTGCTGTGGTATCACAGCTCACAGCAACCTCAAACTCATGGCCTTAAGATATTCTCTTGCCTCAGCCTCCCAAGTAGTTGGGACTACAGGTGCCCATCACAACGCTGGGCTGTTTTTTGGTTGTAGTTGTCATTGTTGTTTAGCTGGCCCAGGCCAGATTCAAACCCGCCAGCTCCGGTGTATGTGGCTGGCGCCCTAGTCGCTGAGCTACAGGCGCCAAGCCAGGCAATTTAAATTTTAAAACTCAATCTGAGTAGAACTTAAAAATGTGCAGCCCAGCATTTTTCGACCTTGTGTTAAAATCTGCAATGGGTTGGTTTATTAAAAAAAAATTATTGTGGTAAAATATACAAAACAAAGTTTACCTTTGTAACCATTTATAGTGGATTTTGAGATCATTTTAGTGAGTCAAGATCAGAATTTTTTAATGAAATAGAATAGAAAAAAATACAACACAGTAAACACAGATACTGTTTAATGGAACTTCTGTTTCAGTTATGTATGCTTTGGGTTTAAAAAGTTTGCAGAAGAGCGGTCCAGTCCAACTCTTCCATTTACAGAGTGGGAAATCGACTCGGGCCATGTGTGAAATTCTCACGCGGAGCCCGAACTTGCAGGTGACACCGGCTTCCCACCCCCAGCTCGGTATAGTTCAGCTCGCCTGCGCGGGGCCCGGGACCAGGGCGCCTCCTCTGGCCCTGCGCGGGACCCGGGATCAGAGACCAGGGCGCCTCCTTCAGGCCCTGCGCGGGACCCGGGACCAGGGACCAGGGCGCCTCCTCCGGGCCCCGCGCGGCGGCGCCGAGGGCAGCGTGGACTCAGCACCAGCACCCTCTTCCGCCCCGTTTAACCTCGTCTACCTCGGGGTCAACCGGGAACTGTACAAACCTAGAAACCTAAAAGCAGAGCGGGCAGAGGCCCTGCGGTTTGACGTCTCTCTCTCGCCGCCTCCCTGCGCGTTTCCCGCCGCGGAGCGGGGGAGGAAGCGCCGTAACCAGCGGCGGCGGCGGGAAGGTGCCGGGGGTCCTGCGGTCGCTGCAGCGGCCGGGAACTTTCCAGGCTCTTCTCCCGCGGGACTGTCCGGCCCTGTCCCCGGGCCACGCCCAGGCCGCCGCCCACTGACCTTCCGACCTGGGCAGCCGGGCAACGGCGGAGCCACCGGCCACGGGGCGACAGGGACAAACGTTTCTTTGGGTGTGGCTTCGACGGGACCAGAAGCGATGGCTGTGGATGCTGGGGGAGGCAAAGTCAGGCCCCTCCACCCGCCTGTCCCCTCCTCCTCATCCTGCTGAGCACTTCTCAGGCCGCTCCTGGGACCCGGTGGTCTGGTGGAGCCGCTGACCTCTCCTTGCTCCTCCCTCGCTGCTAGGTGGCTCCTCACACCTCTAAGGCTCCACCTCCGTATGGCCTTGGCCAAGAGGGTTTCAAGGATCCCACCCTAAATTAGAACCCGGGGTGCATGACCCAGGTTAGAACCTGTGGCTCAGGTCAAGTTTTGGCTTGTGCTTTTGTTAGGTTAACAGCTCTCCCCCAGGGAGCTGCGAACTCTGAAGACTGGTCCAAGCTGGTTGAGTCCCTGATGTCCAGCCACCTTCCAAAACCCGTGTCTGCTGGGGAGAGTGCCCAGGTTCTTCCCACCAGCCGGGAGGTGGAAGGGAGAGGAAGAGAGAAAAGGGAATGTAGGGGGAATGGGACAAGGTGGGGGGCAGCTGTCAGCAGGGACAGAGCAACCCTCCCGGTCGCCACATGGAAACTAGGTTCACATTCTCCCCTGTTCTAACCCATCAGAAGTTGAGTTAGAATGGATCCCTGCTTCCTTCCACCACACTCCTTCCTCTTATAAGCAGGCGGGAGCAGGTGAGTGCTGTGCCTGGTCCCAGGTTCAGGGAGTGTGTGTCACAGGTTCTGCAGGAACCCATCTCACCCTGCCAGCCTGGGCAGGAGGCCCTGGGGGAAGCAGAACCCTCAGGGAGAATCCTGTCCAGGTGAGGAGGTGATGGGTGCAGAGGGACACCCAGTCCAGATGTAAAGAGATGGTGGTTAGAGGTCCTACTGACCCCAAACTTTGGTTCTGCAGAGGGGAATGTGCAATTTGGGGGCCAACGCTGAGTTGTTTGAGGTTATATGAAGTCTGGCAATTAACTTCCCAAACTTGCCACTGTGCACTTACGTTGGCTGCACTGTACAAACATCTCAGTAAGGTTTCATAGCCTCCGTGATGTATCCGTGTCTCACAGCTGTGCTGGTGTCAAGAGAAAGCAAGGGCTTTCTCTTGCTGAGTGGTGTTCATTATTGTGTTTTTGTGTGCTGTCAGAGAATGTCAGAGCTTGAATTAGAGCAATGAACAAACGTTAAATTTGTTAAACTTGGCAAGAGAGGAAGTGAAATCAGAGACGTTAGTCCAAGTTTATGGGGATAACGCCATGTAGAAAATAGCAGTGTACAAATGGATTAAATATTTTTCTAAGCAGAGAGAAAATGTTGATGAAGAAAAGTCAGGGCAGCCAATAACAAGCAGGGTTGACAAAAACATTGCAAACATTCATTGAATTGTGCGTCAAAATTGTTGGCTGACTGTAAGAAGCATAGCAGACAAAGTAATCAATAGAGAAACAGGAAAATCTTAAGTGAAAATCTTGGCGTGAGAAATGAGTGTGCAAAAATGGCCTGAAAGAGCTCACCACTGAACAAAGGAGTCAAAGTTTGCTAAAACCTTTGGGGGAGGCAAAACGATGTTTTAGGCCATGTTGTCACTGGTGATAAGCACAGGTGTACCAATACAACCCTGAAACAAAGCTTCAAAGTGCACAATGGCAGGGAGCCAGTTTTCCATGACTGTCAGTTCAGATCAAGAGTGAAAATGATGTTGCTAACGTTTTTTAACATCAGAGGGATTATCATTATGAACTTGTACTAACCAGACAAACTGTTAACCAAGTTTACTATTGGAAGTGCTGAAAACGACTTGTGAAAAAGTGAGACAGAAACCACCTAAACTTTCCACCAGCAACTCATGGCTCTTGCATCAAGGCAATGCACCGGCTCACACAGCACTGTCTATAAGGGAGTTTTTAGCCAGTAAACAAATAACTATTAGAACACTCTTCCCACTCACCTGATCTGGCCCCAAATGCCTTTTTTCTTTACTGGAAGATAAAGTAAATATTGAAAAGAAGACATTTTGATGATACGTAGGACATCAAAGGTAATGAGGTTGCAACTCTAATGGCCATTCCAGAAAAACAGTTCCAAAATTGCTTTGGAGGGTGGACTAGGCACTGACCTTGGAGTAAAGCTTCCCAGAGGAGCACTTCAAAGGTGACTGTAGTGATATTCAGCAATGAGATACATAGCACTTTTTCTAGGAGATGACTTTGTGAACTTAACTATCAGACCTCACAAACTGCATCCCTTACCCTTACCCAAGTAGCGTCCAATCCCACTTTTCTAACCTTCTCAAAGAATGTCTGAAAGAGGGCCCAATGCTAGCCTGCCTGGTGTGCTTTATGGAGGTATATTTTTCATATCACAGCATTCTCAACCTTTTCAAGTACAATTCAATGTTTTTAGTCAATCCAATTCTAGAACATTCCTAGTCACCCCCAAAAGAGCCTTGCATCTACTTAAATTATTTACTCTTCCATCTCAGCCCCTACCAACCTCTGATCCGTTTTCTCTATAGACTTGGCTGTTGGGCATTTCAGACAAATGGTGACCTGTGTCTGGCTTCTTTCACTGAGCATGATGCTCCTGAGGTTCATCTGTAGCATGCGCATATCAGTAATTCATTTCTTTTTCTTTCTGAATATCATTCTGAGGCTTTGATTTTTCATCAACAGAAGGGGAAGTTATTTTTAGTCATGTAGAAACCATTTCTTCCTTCAAGGACACGGCTAACAGGGAGACTGGCCCCGTGGCTTCGGTGCTCAGGAGACTGAACGATGGCGTCCCCTGCAGATGGGAACCTACCTCAGAAAGTGTACTTTGCTAGCCCAAACACACTGAGTGGCAAAAGCTCGTAAAGATCTCAGTGGGGTGAAACGATGAGCAGTTAGGTCAAATGTAAACAATTCTCTGATTTGGTTTGAAATATACATTGTGTAAGTTAGGAGTGGCCAGACTGGACTGAACCTCCAGAGGAGCAATGAAGTTACAGAAGAGCCTGAATTCGGGAGAGAAGCCCTCAGGGCCACACGTCACCATCACCAGGGAACAGAATTCAAAGCCAGGGCGGGCCACTCCTGGAGCAAATAAATGAGAGTCTCTATGTGCAGACTAAGTATTACCAGTTCTTATTGTGCCCGGGTGATCCAGTGTGCAGCCAAAAGTCCAGGGCGACTGCACTGAATGTCTACCAGGCACCCACAGTAACCACCGAGATGCTACCAAGAGGAAGATCCCATGCCTCCCAGAGCGGAATCTCTGGTCCTCCTCCAAGACCAGACCAGACCAGACCTCCTCTTATGGAAGTTCACCCGAGAGGCCACAGCTATTGTCCCTTAACCTAAGGCTGATCCAATGGAGAAGGGCTGCAGCAAACACCACCCCACCCCACCCAAGGCCCTGAGCTGCCAACCACACCTCCCTTGCTCGGAGACAGAGACAAAGCCAGTTTGTCATAGCACTAAGAAGCCTGGGTCTTTTATTTTATTTATAAAGAAAATTAGTTTACTGTAACCACACCAGACCTATCAGACTCAACATTTATATAACAAAATTGTGAGTTGCTTTTCAGCTGCCATGAATCTCCAGGTTGAAGGTCATGTAACCTAGTAGGCCCAGGTGAACCTAGTGTGCATGTGTTCACACTCTTCAGTTCCACCCATGGGTTCACACACTTAGGTTCCCATGGGTGGAACCTAAGTGCTTAGACTAAGGAGATGGGGACTGAACTGAGAAGCGGACACCGCCCTGGGGTCACCTCCTTGCAGGATCTGGTCAGAATATGTTTCCTGGCATCACCCGTTGGCAGCTCCCATCAGATCGCACCTCATTAGCCTTTAACTGTAAAACTAGCCCAACCCCCTTGTTCCAAGACCCACTACTTTTGGAACTGTTCCCAGTGTGTACCTTACTTGTGCCAAGTAGTAAAACTCCCCCCTTGCTAAACCAACTAGGCCGATACACGTAAAGCAAATGGACCCCCCACCTTTGGGAAGTAACAGTGCTATGTGGATACATTCACATAGAAAGTCATTTTTTAACATGCCCTACAATCATAATAATAATTTGATGTGTACAATTCTAGATATTTTTCTCTATATGTAAATATACTAATATATACTTTTGCTTTTGTTTATAAATAAATGAGATGCTTGAGCAACTTTGTCACAACTTGCTTTTCAGTACATCACCAAGATCATCCTGTGTCAGAGCTCACGGCTCTGCTTTCTTCCGTAAACAACTGCAGAATGTGCTGTAATGTTATTCATTTAACCTGTTGCTGCAAACATTCCTTGCTCTTACAAATGCCATTTCTGTGAGCATCCATGTACCTAAACCTTCCTGACATGCCACTGTGTTTTTCAGTAGGGTCGATTCTTAGAAGTGGAATGGCTGGGAATTCTGAACTCTCCGTTCAGCCTTGTTTATTGATTTACCTGTCCCTGTGTCTGTCCTAGTCTAGTTTCCTTCATGTTTACATTAGAGATTTGGTTGCTCTTGTTGAGTAGCTTCCTTTCCCCTTTACATTTTCTATTTGGTTATAGTGTTTTTTTAAAAAAAATTTTAGGGTGTTAAAAACACATCAGATTTACCATTTTTAGTACTTTCAAATCATTTAAATTAAAAATGATTAACTGGCATTAAGTACATTTGTATTATGTGTAACCATCACCACTAGCCATCTCCAGAGCTTTTTCATTTTCCCACACAGAAACTCTGTGCCCATTTAAACAACTCACTTCCCCTCTCCCAGGCCGGTGGCCACCTCCACTCTACTTTCTGTCCCTAGGAATTTGTTTACTTTAGGTGCCTCATATAAGCGGAATCAAATACTTGTTCTTTCCTGACTGGCTGATTTCACTTAGTATCATGTCCTCAAGGTTCATCCTTTTGTAGTATATGATAGAATGTCCTCTGTCCCGTTTTGTTTTAGACAGGGTCTCACTTGTCACCCAGGCTAGAGTGCAGTGGTGTCTTCATAGCTCACTGCAACCTCAAACTCCTGGGCTCGAGCAACTCCCCTGCCTTAACCTCTCACGTGGCTGGGATGACAGGCATGTACCCCTGTACTCAGAATTTGTTCATTTTTTTTTGTAGAGACAGGGCCTCACTATGTTTCTCAGGCACATCTTGAACTTCTCCAGCGATCCTACCACCTTGGAATCCAAAAGTGTTAGGGTGGCCGGGCGAGGTGGCGCACGCCTATAATCCTAGCACTCTGGGAGGCCACGGCAGGTGGATTGACCAGCCTGAGCAAAAGCGAAACCCCATCTCTACTACAAATAGAAAAAAGTGAGGCAAGAGGATCACTTGAGGCCAAGATTTGGAGGTTGCTGTGAGCTATGATGCCATAGCACTCTACCCAGGGCGACAGCTTGAGACTCTGTCTCAAAAAAAAAAAAAAAAAAGTGCTAGGGTTACAGGCATGAGGCACCACGCTCAGCCAGTTTTCCATCTTTTTAAAGGTTAATATTTTATTGTATGCATATACCACATTTTATTTATCCATTCATCCTTTGAGGAACACAGGTTGCTTCCACCTTTTGGCTACTATGAATAATGCCACTATGAACATGTATGCAAATATCTCTCCAAATCCCTGTTTTCAATTATTTTGATGTGGTATTGCTGGGTCATATGGTAATTCTCTGTTTAATTTTCTTTCTCCCCTTCCCGTCCTTTCCCTTCCATTCCCTTTCAACAAAATCTCACTCTATCACCCAGACTATAATGCTATGATATCAGCCAAGCTCATAGCAAACTCAAATTCCTGGGTACAAGTGATCCTCCTGCCTCAGCCTTCCTAGTAGCTGGGACTACAGGCACCCTCCACAACACCCAGCTAATTTTCCATTTTTAGTAGAGCCAGGGTCTCACTCTTGCTCAGGCTGGTCTTGAACTCCTGAGCTCCAGTGATCTTCCTGCCTCAGCCTCCCAGAATGCTAGTTATTATTATGGGCTAGTAACCATCATACTGTTTTTCATAGCAGCTGCACCATTTTAAAATCCCACAGGCACAAGGGTTCAAATTTCTCCACATCTTTTCTGTTTTGTTTTATTTTATGAAAGCCATCCTAATGGGTGACAGATGACCAGCCTAATTCGGAGATTCTAAATGGAGCATAAGTGTACCCTTGAGGGATCCATAAATAGAACTTGAGGGGTTCATGAACTTAAAAGAGAAAAAAATTACATCTACTTTCATTTTTTGCGTGTGTGTGTGTGTGTGTGTGTGTGTGTGTGTGTGAGACAGAGTCTCAAGGTGTCACCTTGGGTAGAGGGCCATGGCGTCATAGCTCACAGCAACCTCAAACTCTTGGGCTCAGGTGATCCTCTTGCCTCAATTTTTCATTTTTTCTTTTTAGTAGAGATGGGGGCTCACTCTTGCTCAGGCAGGTCTCAAACTCATGAGCCCTAGCGATCCACCTGCCTTGGCCTCCCAAAGTGCTAGGATTACGGGTGTGAGCCACCACGCCTGGCCTACATCTACTTTTAATCACCTCTACCTGAAACTGAGCAATTCCTGGTGATATAAACAGAGGCTACAATCACTTGGCATTTGCCAGCAGAAACAACAGAAATTTTCATTGCATGCTTTAATCATCCCCAGTGTCTCAAAGCATTGTTTATGATCGTCACCAGTCCTCTGGTTAGAGACGCCTCTTCCAGGTGTCAGGAAGAGTGTACCTGTGCTGCCTGAGTGACCATCAGGCTAAAGGCAGGGTGGACTCGGCCCACCCAGACCTTCCATCTTGTCATCAATCCAGCAAACCTGTGTTAAGTGCAGTTTCTGTGCTGGACATCAGTGGGCCAAGGGCAGGCCCAAAGATGAGTGAAGCAGAGACCTCATCTGTGGGGTGCTCAGGGAATGGGGAAGGTGCTGAGCGAGACAACCACAACACAGTGTGATTCATGCTCAGAGTATGGTGGAGGGCTGGAAGGCCAGACAGGGTTTCTCACGGGAAGTGACATTTGAACTAACTTTTTCACACTTGTGAAAGTGTGCCCCAGGACATAGGACTTTCCTTTAACCAGAAAAATCCCTAGTCCAGAGTGAGTGCATCTCAGCTTAGAGTTCAGAGCAGCAAACAGCAGAAACTTCCCCTTGCTGTGGGGCTGAAACAGGAAACTACCCAGTAGCCCTCTGCAGAAACCAGGGGATTCCCAGCTCCCTGGGACCGTGCGGATGTTTCTCGCGGGAAGTGTCTGTGGGTGAAGTCCCATCTGTGGCCCTCTCTGCATTGGAATGGAAGCCCCATGAGCTTGTGGGTTATTGTCTTCTTTGTTTGCTAATGAATCCCCAGCACCGGTGCCTGGCACAAATTTGCCTCCTATGGATATGTGTTAAATGGATAAAGAAGTGCACTTGATTCTTAGGAAATGACAGGGGCAGCAGGACAGGACAGGCCGTTTTGTCTCTCCAAATTGCCACGGTGTCCTGCATTTTATTTTATTTATATTTTATTTTATTATTTATTTTTTTGAGACAGAGTCTCACTCTGTCACCCAGTCTAGAGTACCCTGGTATCATCATAGCTCACAGCAACCAGAAATTTTTGGGCTAAAGCAATCCTCCTGCCTCAGCCTCTGAGTAGCTGGAATTACAGGTATGGCCTACCATACCTTGCTAATTTGTTTATTTTTAGTAGAGAGGGGGTCTTGCTCTGGCTCAGGCTGGTCTTGAACTCCTGAGCTCCAAGTAATCCACCTGCCTTAGCCTCCCAGATTGGTAGAATTATAGTCCTAAGCCCCCACATCCAGCTGTGTCCTGCATTTTCAGTGACCTGGAAAGACCCTCCCTACCCAATTCCAGTGGACCAAAGACTGCTTGTAGTACTGAGCAGGTGGCGTGCCCAACACCCAGGTTCTTCAGGTGTGAGTAATTCTGCTCTCTCCCAAGCTGCTGTCACAGGGATCTGGAGGGTTCTAGCAGGTGTCTGCTGCCTGGGTTAGGGATCCCTCTCCTCAGGTGTGATCTGAGCTGAAGGATGAGTCCCAGGTAAGTGGGAGTGGAGAGCTGGAACCATCTCCCCAGGACCTTCCATCTTTGAGCTCACAATGGGTAGGGATGGTCACTTCACAAGGTCTGTCACAGGCTGGCCCTGATCAGTAAAGAGTAAAGCAGAGTACTGTATGGCATCACCTCTATTATTTCCAGCAAAGTTATGGGTTGAATTGTGTCTCCCGAAAATTAGTATGTTGAAATGTAATCCCCAACACCTCAAAAAGTGATTGTACTTGGAGATAGGTGTACTTTATGGAGGGGATTAAGGTTAAACAAAGTCCTATGGGGTGGGTCCTCATCCAATATGACTAGTGTCCCTCTAGAAAGAGGAAATGACACAGACACACACAGACCGGGGAGATGGCAGGACAGGACAGAGGCCTCAGAAGAACTAACCCTGCTGTCACGTTGATCGAGTACTCCCAGCATCCAGAACCTGTGGGACTTTGTTACAACAACCCAGGCAGACTCAGAACCAATCTCACTCAGTGAAATTGGTCACTGGGCTCCCAAAGGTAACACCCACATTTCTTCACCACAAAGAAGAAATAAACAGAAATGCTCTCCAAAAAATCATAGATCAGAAAGGCCTCGTGACTCAAGGATGGGCTATTTGGTTATTGGGTGACCTTATTGCTCACTCAATTACAAAAAAACAGTGTTTCTGAGCTTAAATTTCCCAACAACCTGACCTGCTCCCTGCTGACGTCAGAGGGCCAGCATCGCAATAAGCTGGTTTGGGCTAACACGGGGAGTTCACCCACAGAGAACCACAGGCCCTTAGTCAGGCTAAATATCTGATGTCTGCAGGGAGGTTAGTGAGTTTTTGATGTTTTTAGAAGAAAAACCCTATCATGCCCTGCCTTAGTCTTTTACCAGGCTTATTAGAAATACGCTGACTTTATACCACAAAGAGAATAATAAAAGTAACGGCAACTTTGAAGTTTCATAAGGTACTTGGCAGCCAGCCTTTAAATTTTAAATACATTTTACTTTTTAAATGGAAAAACCTCAGAGGACTTTGGAAAGGCATACAGGATCCGAACTCTCTCAGCCCACTCTGCCACCAGCTCAGTTCCACTTGCCTAAATCAAACTTCCCTCTGTCGCTGGAGAAAGTCTTGGTAATGGGTTGATTTCCAAAATAAGAATGACCGTTGGCTAAATCTCCTGATGAGCTTAAGTTGGTTCTAACCAAAACTCATTTCAATTTAAGTTGGGGGAGGGGGAAGGGAGGGGGAGAGGGAAGGAGGGTGGGGTGCTCCCACTGAATGGGCAGTGTGGGGGTGTTTGGCACACCTTTTGGTTGTGAGACCTAACTACAAGAGGGGTTCTACCTAACAAATTCAAATACTTTGACCTGTTTGTTTGTACCCTCACATTAACCTGAAATAAAATATTTTTTTTTTTAAAAAGTTGGTTCTGACCTGAATCCATACTGCTGGGGTGCACCACCCACGGCATCTACACAACCTGACTTGTCAACTAACTCCGTGGGCCTGAGCCAGGCAGGGCAGAGATATCAGGAGGTACAGGCTTTGCTGTCTCCCAGGCAAGTTTCTTCCCTTTCTGGGGTTCAGTTTCCTCTGTAAGATGGGGATAATAAAAACAGCCCCCCTCAGAGCACCTCTGTGGGAATTAACAGAGTAACGTACGCATGGTGCAGTGAATGCTAAATGTCCCTTCCCTTCCCTTCCCCTCCTCTTGCCACAGGACTGTGGCTTCTCCTTCTGTGTCCCAAGCACGGAGACAGTGCTGCACACACTCTGAGATCTGAATAAATCTGCGCTGATGGACTGATGTCCAGCTCTCGTCACATCCCCTGTCACTCATCTGTATCCGCCTCAGCCGGGACTATCTTGGATGAATGTGAATTTTAAAACTATTTTTTCTGGTTATAAAAGGTGTTCATGTTCCTTGGGCAGCGCCGGTGGCTCAGTGAGTAGGGCGCCAGCCCCATATACCGAGGGTGGTGGGTTCAAACCCAGCCCCGGCCAAACTGCAACAAAAAAATAGCCGGGCATTGTGGCAGGTGCCTTAGGTCCCAGTTCCTGGGGAAGCAAGAGAATCGCCTAAGCCCAGGAGTTGGAGGTTGCTGTGAACTATGTGATGCCACAACACTCTACCAAGGGCAATAAAGTGAGACTGTCTTTACAAAAAAAAAAAGGTATTCATGCTCCTTTTAGAAAGCATGAAAGGCCAGGTGCAGTGGCTCACGCCTGTAATCCTAGCACTCTGGGAGGACAAGGCAAGTGGATTGCCTGAGTTCACAAGTTCAAGATGAGCCTGAGCAAAAGTGAAATACGGTCTCTGAAAAAAAAACATAGCTGGGCATTGTGGCAGGTGCCTGAGCCAAGAGTTGGAGATTGCTGTGACCTATGATGCCATGGCACTCTACCCAGGGTGACAAAGTGAGACTCTGTCTCAAAAAAAGAAAGCATAACGCAGAATATAAATAAGATAGCTAATACCAACATCCAGAGGTAATCTTTGGTTAATATTTTGCCACATTTCTTTCTAGGATATTTTCTATGTATATATGGACCCAAATCTGTTCTACTCAACTGCCTGAGCACTTCTGTGCTGTGTGCCCCAGAGCATCTCAGAGTAACTTCCCAGGCCTTCAAGAAACATTCTCTCCTCATGGATGAAGCCCCTGTCTGTTCCCGTCCTGCCTCACAGCCGCCTTGCAGTAAGTCTCCTCCTCTATTAAAGACACAGTTGAGAAAGCTGCCAGATACCGCAAGCTTCTTAATACGTATGTACCTGTTTAGCCCAAATAAATAATCCAGAGACAACAATTTCTCAGGGTTTCTTGACCTTTTGTTCTATGCTCTGTTTCCTATTTTGTTTTTGTTTTTGTTTTTGACACAGAGTCTCACCTTTGGTAGAGTCCTGGGGTGTCACACTCACAGCAACCTGAAACTCTTGGGCTCAAGTGATTCTCTTGCCTCAGCCTCTCAGTTAGCTGGGACTACAGGAGTCCTCCACAATGCCCAGCTAGTTTTTAGAGACCTGGTCTCGCTCTTGCTCAGGCTGGTCTCAAACTCCTAAGCTCAAGCAATCCACCCGCCTTGGCCTCCTAAAGTGCTAGGTTTACAGGCGTGAGCCACCTGTGCCCAGACTTTTGCCCTGTTATTTGGATGAAGAAGTATATAGCATCTTGTACCTTCAATGAATCCCCAACAATTAAAAAAAAGAAGGAAATATATAGCAATACTGGTTTTAGAAAAATAATGCCACATGTTCTCACTTATAAGCGGGGGCTAAGCCTTGGCAACACAAGATCAGAGTAACATAATGTCACGGGAGACTCAGGTGAGGGAAGGGTGGGAGGGGTGAGGGATGAAAAATCACCTGTGGGGTACAGTGTACGCTATTCAGGTGATGGATACGCTAAACGCTGGCGTTACCGCTATACAGCATGCTCGTGTAGTGGAATCCAGCTTGCACCCCTAAATCTATTACAATTCCTTTCCACAAACCAAGGTTCCAGGAGGAAATTTCAGAGCGGCACGATTGTGCCTGGCACACGTGAGCGTTGAGTTTGTTCAGTGGCTGCTAATCCCCTCCCTCCCAACCAGGGCGCTGGCCTGGAGGTTATGTGGGCCTACAAGTCTGGGGAGATCAATCTGGTCCAAAGCATTTTTAGAAATAACAAAGCAAAGATTGTTTTGATCAGGTATAAGACGTGTATGGAGCCCAGCAGGGCTAGAGCGGACCTTCTCTGATCTGGGGCAGTGTCCACAATTTTCACACTGGAAGTGATAATGAGGCCACGGCTCTAGTGGGTGGTCCCCGAACCTACGGTTGCAGCTTTGCTCCACCTGGTGGACGCCTTTCGAGTATCAGAATCTTCCCTTGACAACGGCGCCGCTCCGCCTGCGTGCCGACGAGCTCAACCATACTGTCCTGCAGAAATATCCAGCGGGTCTGGAGGTGTGTGTCTGCAGGTGGGCGTGCTGTGTGTGAGTGGGCGGGCACACTACGGGAGGGGGAACCAAGTTCAGACTTACAGTTTCCTCTCGCCCTGATCTAACTTTTAAAAATATTTTGGTTCTGTATCTGCTTCTCTATACAAATTTCCTTCATGGTATTCCTGCTCTGCCCTTCCCCCTGAAGGGCGTGTAGACGTATGTGTAGACGTACACGGACACACACCCACGTGCTCACACACGCGCAGGGCCCAGCTGGCACACAGAAAGGGACACCTATTTTTATTATTGTTGTTTGAGACGAGAGTCTGGCTTTTGGCTGGAGGAGCAGAGAGCCGCAGACACCCAGTTCCGGGTCTCCTGAAAGCGCGTCAGCGCACGACCGCGCCCCCCGGTGGTAGAAAAGGCGCGTAACAGGTGGCCGGCCCGTGGCGCGCACGTTTCCTTGGTGTGCGAGTCAGTTATTCCTGGTACGCCGTAGGTGGTGTGACCCCCGCACTTCCTACTGGCTACTATTCATGAAGATAATGTCGCCATACATCCTGTCACTGTGCTAAGGAAGCCCTTTACAAACCTCATCTCATGAAAGATTTATTATGACAACCCTGTTGGGTAACAGCTGTTGGCATTTCTATTTACAGAGCAGGAAGCTACGGGTCAAAGGGATTTGAGTAACCTGTTCAGGTCACACAGCTAAGAGGAAATGGGTCTAGGACGTAACCCCGGGTCACCCCATGCTCTAAACCGCTTTCCCACTACAGGAGTCCCACCAGACAGACATGGTGAGTGTAGTGTCTTAATCGTGATTTCCATGCAGGCCTCTTTAAAAGAAAATATTTTCAAGCAGGGCATGGTGGCTCACTCTCTGGGAGGCTGGGGCAAGAGGATTATTTGAGCTCAGGAGTCTGAGACCAGCCTGAGCAAGACCAAAACCCTGTCTCTACTAAAAATAGAAAAAAAAATTATCTGGGTGTTATGGAGGGTGCCTGTAGTCCCAGCTACTCAGGAGGCTGGGGCAGGAGAATCATTTGAAGTCAGGAGTTTGAGGTTTTGTGAGCTAGGCTGATGCCACAGGACCCAAGCCTGGGGCAACAGAGTGAGACTCTACTTCAGAACAAAAATAAAAAAGAAAGAAAAAAGATTGCAGTTTCATAAACTTCATTAAAAGTAAAACCTTGCAAGTAAAACCTCCTCCTGGGCAGGAGGTCCCCAGGTTTGTCACACAATCACATAGCGTAAGACAGGCCCTGCAAGGTGCATGGGGCTTCCCCAGAGGGTACCATCTAGTTGGTTCAGAATAAACCTATTCATTTTTTTAGATTATCACTGAAGTGAAAACATAACTAAATTTAATTCTCAAAGGACATGTGACAGGGAATCACCTTCTTCCATTAACTCAGCCAAGCATTTTTTTCAATGGATCCTAGTCTGGTAAGTACTGGTCTACAACATCAGAAAAGAATAAAGCTATAAACCCAGGAGTTTGAAGCTATAGTGACCTATGATCATATCACCGTACTTCAGCCAGGATGACAGACTAAGACCTTTCTGTAAAAAAAATAAAAGTTTTTTTTTTAAGAAATAATAAAGCTTTTGTGTCACATTATCCAGTTAATAGTGTTTGCAGTTGGCTGGCCCTTTCATATTCTAGCCTTAAAAACTCCCTTCATATTTACATACAAAACACTGAAATCAGACCCTTATCTCATACCATATAGAAAAATCAATTCAAAATAGATTAAAGACTTAAATGTAAGACCTGGAAACTGTAAAAATACTAGAAGAAAACACAAGGAAAAACCTCCATGACAGTATTTGGGCAATGATTTTTTTGGCTATGATGCCTAAAGTACAGACAATAAAAGTAAAAATGGACGAATGAAATTGCATCAAACTAAAAAGCTTCTGCATTGAGAGAGAAACAATCAGCACCCTAGAATGGGAAAAATATTTGCAAACCATACATCTGATAAGGGAGTAATATCCAAAATATATAAAGGACTCAACTCAACAGCAAGAAAACAAATAACCTGATTGAAAAATGGACAAGTGACCACAGACATGTCCCAGAGGAAGACATACAGATGGCCAAGAGGTATATGAACAAATGCTCAGTATTACTACTTATAGGGAAAGTAAATCAAAACCTCTGTGAGGTATCACCTCTCACCATTAGGATGGCTATTATCAAAAAGACAAAAGATATGTTAGTAATGGTAAAAGAGAAGCCTTGCATACAGTTGGTGGGAATGTAAATCAGTCCAGCCGTTATGGAAACCAGTATGGATGTTCCTCGGATAATTAAGAAAAGAACTGCCTTGAGACTCAGACTAATATGTACTGTGAGCTATATATCCAAAGAAAATGAAATCAGGATCTCAAACAGATGTGTGCACTCTCCCATTCATGGAGCATAATTCACAATAGCCGTGATACAAATCGACCCAAGTGTCCATAATGGGTGAATGGATAAAGAAAATGTGATATAAATACGCAGTGAAACATTATTTTCCTTAAGAAAGAAATCCTGTCACTTGTGACGACATGGATGAACCTGGAGGATATTACCTTTAGCAAAATAAGCCAGACACAGGACAGGTACCGCAGGACCAGACACGTGCAGACCCTCCTGCAGCAATGCTGGAAAGGCAGGGAGGGGAGGGGTCTCGGGCTGCCGCTCTGGCCTGCTGGGAGGAGGCCTGGGAGACACAGCTCCCAGACACAGCTCCCTTCTGCAGGAGAGGCTGCTGTCAGGGTGACAGCCAGGGCCTTCTGCATGGAGTGCACATGCCCTCAGGGCCACCTGCCTGCTCAGGAGGAACAGAAAAGCCTTCACCTCTTGGCCATTACCCACAGAGCCCTGCCCTCCAGGCCACCTGCTGAGTGCCAGGCTGTGGAGGCCCTGGGACACACTGCGGCTTCCCTGCAGCTGCAGCAGCAAATCAAACCAGGTGCTGGAGCAGCGGCCATGTGTTCCCTCACGTCCTGCAGGCCAGAAGCCAACATCAGTTCCCCTGGGGCAAATGCGAGTTGCTGCAGGGCCTTGCTCTCTCCTGGGGCCGGGGCTGGGGGATCCTTCCTGGCCTCTTCAAGCCCCTGGGGGGCCACCAGAACCTGCCACTCTGACCTCAACCTCATCTTCACGTGACTGCTCCGTTGAGTATATTCAATCTCCCTCTGCCTCTCTCTTAAAAGGACACTAGGATGACATTTAGGGCCCCCTCCTCACCTGAAGAGCTTTAATCACATCTACAAAGCCCCTTCCCCCAAATAAGGTCATGTTCACAGGCTCCAGGCAGCGTGGTGTGGCCACCTCTTGGGAGGCAGTTTTCAGTCTCCCACAGGTAAGACCCAACAGGGAGCTGCGCCCTTGAGCTGAGACTCGTTGCAGCTGCTCCTCCTCCCCTGCGCTGGGGTCCCAGGTGAGGCTGAGCTGAGGGCACGAGGCCACTGAGGGAAGGACGAGGGGAGGGAGCCTGCACGCAGACCAGGGCTGGAGCGAGGGCTGTGCAAGCAAGTCTCTGCAGTGCCTAAGGACTGTGCAGCTACAGTGCTTCTCAGGGAGAGCTTGCTAGGTACGATGGCCTTGACTTACTCCATTTCTGCAGGAGAGAGGCAGTGAGCGCTTCTCAGTTGTGTCCAGGGTCGCGTAATGAGAGAGCGTTTTCTGCACGGGTTTGCTTTTCACTCACCTGCTACATTATCGGAATAATTGTAGCAGGTACCTTCCCAGTTGTCCTGCCTCTGTGTTCTCCATGCAGGGAATCGTGTCCCCAAAGGGCAAATCTGCCCCTGCTCCACTTCCCAAGGTCCCTAACATGGAGCTGCTGGACAGCATTGCTTTGCCCCAGCTGGCTCTTGGGTTCCCTGCTTACAGGGAGGAGGTGTCTGAAGACAGGCGGGCAGAGAGAGGGACTGTCACTACTTCCTTATAAAACCTCCCATGTCAGACAAAACTTAGATTCTTCTCTTATTCATCTCTCTTTAACAGGGGCCCCAACCAAGAACCTAGATGGGGTGGAAGAGAAATATTATTTTTCTCCCCACAGCAGTGTTTAAGGAATCCCTTCATTTTTCCTCTTTTACAGGGTTCCATTGTATAATGTATATGTGCACCTAGATGTTTCATTGTTTCCAATTTTTGCAAGTAACAGAGCAAAAGTCTAAAATTCATCCCACAAGCTCTGGAAGTGCCTGACAGTGTTCTTAGGATGTTTTGGTCACATAAATCTCATCCTCCTAAGATGGAAAAAGCAACTGTGTTTTTCCTATCATTCATACCACTTAAGATTCTCCTGGAAACAAAGTATGAACATGACTTCAGTGAATTTAAAGTTAATGAATATTCATTTACCTGAAATTATCTCCCAAGATTCTTAATCTATGTTCCATGGATAGAATTTGGGGTGTCCTGAATTATTTTGTGCATGTTATATTTTAATTTATATGACATTATTGCTGGTGTCCTTATAAAAAGAAGCACACACAGACACAAAGAGAAACTGACCTTGGAAAGACAGTGGAATGACGCAGCCGCAGAAGACAGAAGGGGCCAGGAAGGACCTTCCTGTCAAGGTGGTGGACGAAGCGTGGCCCTGCAGACAGCTTCAGTACAGGCTTCTAGAACTGTGATAAAATACATCGGTGTTATTTTAAACCACACAGTTTGTGATACTATATTATAATAGCCTTGGGAAACTCATAGCCACTTTGTTACTAAACTTCTAATTATTTTCATACATAATTATGGTTACTACAGATACCTGAAAACATGAAGTTCATTACTACTTTGAAATTGTAAGTTATTGGACCCCCAAACTAGATCTTTTTATTTAATGAGGTAATAAATAACTTTTACATTTGTCTTAAAAATATTTTTCTATTATCATAATTTTATTTCAATGTGTTTATTTCTCCCTATTACTCTTTTATTGTGTACATTTAAAAACGTCCTTCTGGGAAGGGATGCACAGGCTTCAATGACGGTTGCCCTGAGATGTAGTACTCCAGTATGTCCAGAAGAGGGCACCGGAGCACCTAGGCAAAGTTTCACAGCTTTAATACTGTACCTTTTCAGCTTTCCCTCTGTTGCAGATACAGTAATGTCCTTTAAATATTATAAATATTCATATTATTTTAAGAATATTAATATTTCATGCACTGAAATAAGAATATAAAAACACTTTCAGGCCTGTTTCCCTATTTATATGTTGGCATAAAATTTTCATACCATTTTTTAAACGCTTACAAGAACAGTTGGTGTTGAAGTTATTTTAAACTGTATCTTATAGCTGGAATGACTCTGTCACTTCTTTGTCCTATATGAAGGAATGAAATGAGCATAAAGTGGAAATTAATATAAAGAATAGCTTTGCCACGTTACAAATATACACAAATTACTGGATAGTGTAGGGATAATGGCAGTTTGAGTGCCCTGCAAGAGAGAAGGGCCACCTACAAAACCTTGCCCACCCAAATTGCACATCACCCAAAGCCTCCTATAGGTACATAATGCGCTGTAGTCCTTATTTTCTTTGTAAGAAAAGGGCTTTCAAGTTACATTTTCTGGGAGGGTCTGATCACTTTGATAGTTGGGGAGTTATCCAGAACAACTGGGTTCTAGGCTATCCATCTGCCTATTGTACACAACAATGTTAAGCCAAAGGCCAGTTTGGAGGCAAGACCTTCTGTATTCTTCTCTTTTTCCTGTGTACCCCACAGCCCATGGCCCTCCACAGAGGCAAACTCACAGCCCTCTGCCTGACTTTTCTGGAAGAACACGATCGAGAAAGAGGAAAATGCAATAATAGGTGAGCTCTACCTAATTCTTTTCAGACTGGGAACTTGTTCTTATCTTGATGGGTAAGGCCTTTGAATTAACAACTTTATTTATTTATTTATTTATTTATTTATTTATTCATCTGAGACAGAGTCTCACTCTGTTGCCCCCAGGATAGAGTGCCCTGGTGGTGTAGCACACAGCAACCTCAAACTCTTGGGCTCAAACAATCCTCCAAGTAGCTGAGACTTTAGGCAACTGCCACAACGCCCAGCTAGTTTTTCTATTTTTTAGTAGAGATGGGATCTTGCTGTTCTCACACTGGTCTTAAACACCTGAGCTCCAGCAGTCCTCTTAACAGAAGTCTCCTAAGCATCCCAGGCCTGGTCTCAGCCCCTGTGTGGCCCTGTGGCTCAGGACATAGGGGAGAAATATTCCCCAAACCTCAACACTCTACACAGAGCAGGGCTACCGCCTCACCAACTGGATGGCCAGTGTGGAGAATGATCGGAGTTTACATATTACCTGAAATGCTAACTGCCAATCCTAAATGACATTGATGTTGGGGCCAGTGTACGCCAAAGTCTGGGGCTTTGGTGTGCTGAGAGCTTTGAGACCAAGGACCCTAGAAGGCCTCAGAAGCAGCCTCACAAGTACAGTCTCTCTCTGACCTTCTCCTGTCCTCTTGTCTCCTGCCCTCTCCTTTTACCCCCAATGTAAGTCATAGAAACCAGGATTCTTCTTCCCCAAAACAGGTCAAGAAACTAGAAGAACCGTCTCCCCTAAAGTAAACTATAAAATCTAGAAAGGTCGCTGTCTCCCTTCTGTCTTGTCCTTTGAAGACCCTCATTTCAGGGGCACCCTTCCCCATACCCAGAAGGAAGGAATGTCTTCTTGGGATGCTGAGAAGAGTCTGGACACACCGGCCCTGCAGGGCTCCCCTCAGTCTGAGCAGCAGCTCACACCCTTTTGTCCAGTCACATTTCTTCGCTGTCGTCTATACTTCATCAAACCAAAGTATAAAAATGGTTTGTCTTGGGTCCTGGGTCTTCATTTCTGAAGCTGCCATGTCACATCAAACTGATCAAATACATCTGTCACGTTTTTCTCCCGTTTACCTGTCTTGTTATAGGCACATAGTCTATGACCTTCATGATGGAAAGGAAAAGGGTCACATTTTTGCCTCCTACAGTTTCTGGCACCCACTGTGGGTGGGGCAGTTAAGACACCTGACTTGCTCCCAAGACTGTGGGTGAGATCCTGGGACAACTCACAAAAGGTCAGAAAAGGGAAAGGAAGAGCTTTTCCTCAAGGTCGGTTCGGCCAGAACTCTGCCTTAGTGCCTGGTCAAGACGCGGTCAAGGATGGAGGGTGAAGATGTGTCCTTATCCCTGCCCGCTCAGATTCAGACCAGCAGGAGCAAGTCATTTGAACTGACTGGTTGTTGGGTACAGCAACTCTGGTGCATCCTTCCCTCCCAGAGATGGTCTTCGTTTTCTTTGTTTCCATCACTCTGTCTTTGTCATCAGCAGGAATCACAGGGCAAGAACACAGCCACCGGCCCTCCTGAGCCTGTTGTCTGAGCCCAGTTCTCAGCAAACTGGCATCTGTTTAGACAAACTTTACGGTGGGTGCCTGAGACAAAAACTGGATGAGCTTCTCCTTTCATCTTTATGTGCAGCGAGTTTGGCTTTGTGACCAGGGAGAATTGCTCTCCGGTCTCTGTCAGCAGGGCTGGTGCTGGTGGGGTAGGGGCAAGCAACGGTGGCCAGCTGAGGAGACTGGGAGCCTGGACGGTCCCCCTGCCCGATGACAATGCCAGCTCTCAGGGGGATGTCTCTCCTAAAATGTCCCAGTCCACGAGGGACTTTTGTTGTCTCTACCTTGGTTGCCTGGGTTAATGTTGGGAAACTCCCATCCGGGTAGTGCCTGCCCAGGGTCACCGATTAGCGGGGCTGTGACTGGAGGTGTCCCACATGCCATGGAGACCAGAGACTCCCTTTATACAAACACCGTCCTGCAGCAATGAAGGGCTTGGCTTTCCTTGTCTCTCCCTGGGAATGAGCTTTCTGGATTGTGGGGGTGGAATCCTCACGCCCACTCTGAGGGTGCCACATGCATCCATGGCATTCCAAACCTGGAAAATGACCTCGAGGCCTCTCCATGAAAAAGCCTTTTTGGTTTGAGTCACTTTTCTGGAATACATAAACATTTTTAGAGAGGTCTCATTCTAAAGAACTCTCTTGAGATTTGTAAGAATAAGTTTGAATGTGACTCTTGGTCTAGGGGCACCTGTTTGTTACCAATCCTTTCTCTCCTATAGACAGCTATTGCTTTGCTGTTAGCCTGTGTCCTGAGAACTTGGTGTGGCTTTCCACCCGCTGGGGATGCACAGATTGTCAGGCCTGTGAATGTAGGCAGCCAACCCAAAGGTTGGAGGACCCGAAGAAAATGGTCAGACAGAAATGTAGGTTGGACTGTTGCAGCTAGCGGGCCGACTGTTGCCACCTCCCAAGAGGAGTTGTCTTTCTTTCTCGTGGGTGTCTTTGGCAGTGGCTCTGAATCTTAACAGGGTTCCATCTTTTCGTACCTCTTTGGAAACAACTTGTATATACTTGATTAAGTCATAAAAAGATTATTGGCGAGGCATGGTAGCTAATACCTGTAATCCCAGCACTTTAGGAGGGTGAGGCAAGAGGATTATTCGAGGCCAGGAGTTCAAGTCCAGCCCAGACAACATAGTGAGACCCTGTCTCTACAAAAAAAAGGAAAGAAAGAAAGAAAAAATTAAAGAGCAATCATCCAGGCATGGTGGTGTGCACCTATCGTCCTGGCAATTCAGGAGGGTGAAATGGAAGGATCACTGGAGCCCAGGAATTCCTTACCACAAGCACAGCCACACTCCTTATATCATCTTTGGAGCCGTGAGTCAAATAAACATCTTTACTTTATAAATGACCCAGCCTTAGGTATTTCCTTTACAGCAGTGCAAAACAGACTTACACACCACCCAAAGCAATCTATAGATTCAATGCAATTCCTATGAAAATACCAATGACATTCTTCACAGAAATAGAAAAAATAATCATACAATTTATTTGGAACCATAAAGGACCCACTATTGCCAAAACAATCATAAGTAAAAAGACCAAAGCTGGAGGCATCACATGACCTGACTTCAAAATATACTACCAAGCTATAGTAACCAAATGGCATGGTGCTGGCCTGAAGATAGACCCCTAGGCCAGTGACACAGAACAGAGAACCCAGAAATAAATCTACACATTTATAGCCAACTCACTTTTTGACAATTATGGCAAGAACATACGTTGGGGAGAGGACAGTTTCTTCAAAAAATGGTTCTGGGAAAACATGACTATATGCAGAAGAGTAAAGCTAGATTCCTGCCTCTCATCAGTTCAAAACCAATTCCAAACGATGACCAGCTTAATTTAAGACCCCAGCTATAAAATTACTAGAAGCAAAAATTGAGGACATTGGTCTAGCAAAGATTTCTTGAGTAAGACCTCAACAGCACAGCCAACCAAAGCAACAATGGACCGATGGGATTGCATCAAGCTAAAAAGTTAAGTATTGTCACCCACAGAATGGGAGAAAATACTTGAAAACTACCAATCTAACAAGGAATTAATAACCATAATTTATAGGGAGTTCAAACAACTCAAGAGGAACATTTCTCCAAAGAAGACATTGAAATGACTGACAATATCACTAATCATCAGAAAAACGCAAGTCGGAAACACAGTGCAATGTCATCTCACCCCAGTTAAAATGACTGTTATCCCAAGGAATAGTAATAATGATGATGACGATGTTGATGAATGCTGGCAAGGATGTGGAGAAAGGAGATCTTCATACAGAGTCGGTGGGAATGTAGATTAGTCCAGCCACCATGGAGAATGGTAGGCAGGGCCCTCAAAAAACTAAAAATAGAATTGCCATATGATCCACAAATTCCACTTCCACAAATATGTCCAAAAGAAAGGAAATCAGTACATTAAAGAGATGTCTGCACTCTCGTGTCTACTGTAGCGCCATTCACAATGGCCGAAATATGAAGTCAACCTATGTCTGTCGACAGGCGGATGGAGCTGGGTGCCGTGGCTGGTGCCTAAAATCCTAGCAGACTGGGAGGCTGATGCAGGTGGATTGCTTGAGCTCACTAGTTTAAGACCAGCCTGAGCAAGAGCAAGACCTTGGCTCTACTAAAAATAGAAAAAAAACAAAAACAAAAACAATTAGCTAATTGTGTGGCAGGTGCCTGTAGTCCCAGCTACTGGGGAGGCTGAGGCAAGAAGATCATTTCAGCCCAAGGGACTGAGGTTGCTGTGAGCTATGATGGTGCCATGGCACTCTACCCAGGGCAACAGAGTAAGATTCTGTGTCAAAAAAAAAAAAAAAAAAAAAAAAAGAATAGATAAAGAAAATGTGCTTTATGCATACAATGGAATGTGATTCCCATTAAAAAAAAAAAAAATGAAATCCTGTCATTTTCAACAGTATGGATGGAACTGGAGGACATTATGTTAAATAAAACAAGCCAGGCACAGAGAGATAAATTCCCATGTTGTCATATATGGGAACTAAAAAGAAATTGAACTCATGGAAACTGAGTAGAATGATGGTTATCAGAGGCTGGGAAGGATAGTGGGAAGCAGGGGACACAGAAGGGGTTAATGGGTACAAAAATATAGTTAAATGGAAGGAGAAAGATCTAGTGTTCAGTAGCACGACGGGCCAACTATAGTTAAGTATAATTTATTATGTATCATGAGATAATTAAAAGAGAGGAACTTGGGTGTTCCAAACACAAAAAAATTGGGGTATCAGGGAATGGATACCCCAATTAACATGATTTGATCATTAAAAATGTTTAATGTATGCCTAAATCAAAATATCACACGTACCCCCATAAATGTGTACAACTATTATATATCCATACTAATTAATACAAAACATCTATAAGAAATTAAATGAATGAATATTTTATTTAGCGCATTCATTGAGGAAATCAGGTAGATTTTATAACTGGTTTGATACAGTTTGGTCTCTCCAAATCTCATGTTGAAATCTGACCCCCAACATTGGAGATGGGGCTGGTGGGACATGTTTGGGTCACGGAGCTGATCCCTCATGAACAGTTTGGTGCCCGTCACTAACAGTTCGTGCTGAGGGCTGATTGTTTAGGGGAGCCGGGCACCCCCTCCTCCAGCTCTTCTTCCTTCTGTGGCCAGGTGACATCAATGCCCTCCTGTGCCTTCTGCCTCATTGGAAGCTCCCCAGTCCCTCACCACAAGCCCATGCTGGGCCACGCTGTCCTGTGTGCAGGACTGGGAGCCAAACGAACCTCTTTTCTTTACAAATTACCCAGCCTTCTGTGTTCCTTTACATCAAGGCAAAACAGAGGAACACGTGGTTCAAAGAAGAGGTCAGGACGCACAGTTTATCTGGAGTAGAGAAATGCTAACATGAATTGTAAACGAACCAAAACTGTGTTTTCCACAGTTTGAGGAGGGGACACTGCTGGGCCCCTATCAGGACGGATGCACATGTCTCCTCTGTAATCTACAGTTTGCAGAGTTGTAAGATGGCTCAGAATCTAACTTAGAATGAGAAGGGGGGAAATCTGAATCTGATAAGGCAGAAAAGCCTGGTATAGTCCATGCCTAGATCTCCTGTGGGTACTTTTTCCCCCTGTCACTGAAGGCGTGTGCAGCAGTCACTTGCTCCCGTTTTTATTTCCTACTTCCTATTTCTTTGTGTTTGGAACAACCCTGCTGTGGCCCGGGCCTGTTGTGAGATCACTAGAAACCAAGGTCCTAGGTTCTGCAAGAAAGCTCCAGGCTCCTGAGACAGGCAAAGCCAGTGGCAGGAGTATCCACACCTCTGAATCTGATGGCACTGTATGTGTTACACGGTGCCATTAAAGACGATTCTTTGGCACTCTGAAGCATAAACACAGTAAAGAGATAGTCATCCACACAACAGATTCAAAAAGCCTTCTAGTCCCAGGACACTTCATAAAATGGTTGAGACCTTTAAAATGAACAATATAACAGTGCTAATAAAGCAGAGTACAGCATAGATATGCATAAGGAAAAGGGCATCAGGGAAGAAAATGGCTTTCTGGGGGTGAAGCTTTTAACAATTTGTATGGTTAGTAGAAATTCTGCCTTTGGGAAACCTCTAACTCAGTTGGATGAAGAATGAAAGGAATTTCTATTGGTTACTGTAGCTCTTATTCAGTCCTTCTGATGACAAAAGAAAATTAAAACCATTGAAGCATGCTTTATAGAACCAAGATTATTGATTTGGGCTGTGCAGGTAATAAACTTCTGGAATGCTGTGTGTGATTGGTTGAATTAGAACATACACATCTATCAGGTTTAGTCAAACTCTCTTTTAAAAAGAAACACCAGTCCAGGTTGGTCACAGTGGCTCTTGCCTGTAATCCTAGCACTGTGAGAGGCTGAAGCAGGTGGATTGCTTGAGCTCAGGAGTCAGGACCAGCCTGAGCAAGAGCCAGAATCCATCTCTAAAAACCTGGGCATTATGGCAGGTGCCTGTAGTCCCAGCTACTAGGGAGGCTGAGATAAGAGGATAGCTTGAGTCCAGGGGTTTGAGGTTTCTGTGAGCTATGACACCATGGCATTCTGTGGAGGGCAACATAGTGAGACTCTGTCTCAAAAGAAAAGAAAAGAAAAGAAAAGAAAAGACACACCAGTTTAATTTGCCCTAAATACTTCTGAACTCAGTTGTGTTTATTATCCATGTTTTGAAATTATACTTTATTAACTGCTAATAAAATTAAGTCAGCTTAGTAAAGCTATTTAGTGATGAGTTGCATAAAACACTGTGAGTACCTACTTTTCAGAATGAAGCTTATCAAAATGAGAATCCTGCCCACATTCAGTCTTTCAAATGATTTTGGGTATAGAATATAATGATTCTACAGGAGAATTTTATTATATTCTTTATTTTTTCTGAATGTTTTCAAGTATTCTAAAATAAATTGGTATTATTTTACTTTAATTTTAGGCATGTTAGTTTAATTATGGCAAATAATACCTGAATATATTCTAGTCACAAAAATTCAAACAACCTGGAAGTATCTGAAGTAAAAAGTGAAGTCCTGCACCACTGTCACCACCAACCTCAACTTTCTTTGTGCTGAAGTTGTAACAACTCTAACGGTTTAATGTGCATCCTGCTAATACTTCATAAACTACTCATATGTAGTTTTCATGGTATTATATGTTTTTATTATATTATATTACATGCTGTGACTTATCTTTGGCTTAACAAAGACGAATGATCTTTAAATATATCCACTTTATTCTTTTTAATGGCTGCATAGCATTTGGGTACAGTAGATTATTTTATAATCTTCACGTTGATGGACAGTTTCTTGATTATCTAGTTCACTGGGAATCCTTGGTTCATACACATTTGTATATAGGAACAAATATTTCTGTAGGAGAGATTCCTAGAGGTGAAATTGGTGGATCGAAAAGGTATTTGCTTTTTTAGCTGCCATATTTCTGTTCAACCAGCTGAATCATACATACTCTATCAGCAGTTACTGAGTGACTAGTTCTTTCACAAATCTGGAATATTATTAATTTTAAAATTCTGGCCAAAATTCCCATCTCCCAAATTACAGTGAAGTTGGTCAAGCATATTTTTTCATATACTTATTAATTATAAATGTTTCTCCTATGAATTGCTTATTCATACTTTTTACCTATATATCTATGTATTTAGTTGTCTTATTGATTTGTAGGAACTCTTTGTATATTGTAAATACATGCCTTTTGTCTATTTTACATGTTGAAAAAATCTCATGACTTTTTTTCTGTAAAGTTTAATCCCCCATTAGTATGCAGCAGGTGAAGTTAAAATAAATAACAAAAGAAACAAAGTCTCCAAACAACCAAACAATATAGCTAATAAGGTAAATTAATCTATATTAGTAAGTATATGTCATAAGGAGAGATTGTATCTTTTTCTTCTCCTAAAGTTTTTTTGGAAGATGTTTAAACTTAAAGAAAAGTGGAAAGAAGTAGCATTTCCCCAGTGGAACGTCCCGTTTGGTGCCAGGAAGAATATCAAATCAGAACCCAGACATGGCTGGACATGGGCCACTTCCTGAGGTGTCAGTTTTCTTTGAAGATTTTCAAGAGAATGAAACATTGTTTTTGAAATAAAACCAACTTGGATATTTCTGAAGCAGGACCCTAACTTCTTGTTATTTTTTAAGATGGCAATCCCTCAAAGATGATTTTCAAAACCCCAGGAAAGGCATTAAGTCTCTTTGCTCATTAGAAAGACTCTGGTGGGAACGCTTGAAAAGCACAAAAGCCAAAATCTCTCATTTGCTCCATTCTGTTCTCGTCAACTTCATTGTCATCATTTCTCTCCACCCCACGTGACTTGGCTTCTTGGGATTTCTCCTCATCTTCCCAATCCTCCTGCGTCAGCACGCCCTTCACCCCTGCCTAGAGTCATCCTTGAAAAGCCAGTTCAAGTCTTACTTGACAGACCCCACGGTGGATGGCCCAGGCCCTTCTCTTTGGCATGTCCCACATAGGAGCTGCTCTTGAGACTAGACCCTGGGATGAACAAGACACACGGAGCAGAGTTGTCACCAGGATGTGGCTGGTGTGTAGCATGATGAGAAACAAATCTTCACTGTTACAAGCTACTCAGAACTCAGAGATGGCATAAAGATTATTTTAAGTCAACATCTCAGAGCTTCTTTTATCTGAGCAGCAACTTCTGGAAAATAAGGCTAGAAGGCTAATAAGCCTACCCAAAATTCTTTCTCTGGGGAAGTTTTTGTTTTCTTTTGTTTTTGAGACACAAACTCACTGTGTCAACCTGGAGTGCCTTGGCATCCTAGCTGACAGCAACCTCAAACTCTTGGGCTCAAATGATCCCCTTGGCTCAGCCTCCCCAATAGCTGGGACTACAGGTGCCTGCCACAACGCCCAGCTATTTTTAGAGATGAGGTCTCACCCTTGCTTAGGCTGGGCTCAAATTCCTGAACTCAGGCAATATACCTGCCTCGGCCTCCCAGAGTGCCTGGATTACAGGTGTAACCAGCTCTGGGGAAGTTTTACAACCATGAAGGAGGTTTAAAAAACCACTCATAACTATGTAGAAAAACATTATCACAAACTTTCTTAACTCCTGTTTGTTTTCCTGAAAACCCACTTCTCTTTCCAAAGAGTCATTCTTTTCTCGTGAGTGCCTTTCTCCCCCTTTCCTTTACCCAGCAAGGTGTATATAAACCCCACATTCTACCCACCCCTTTGAGTTACTCATCACTGATTTCTGCACGTACACGCACTACATGTATAAATAAACTCTCATTGTTTCCTCTTTTTAATCTATCTTTGTCGGCTTAATTTGCAAGCCCTCGGCACAGAACATAAGAGGATAGAGGAAAACTTTTTCCTCCTCTTCCAGGGCCATTCGTTGCGACAGCAAAGCTGACTCATTTCTGGTTGCTGAGAAGAAGCTTATGTTCTGGAAGACCTTTGGTCAAATGCTCCTCTATAGCTTATAAGTCAAATATGGGTAATGATCTTTCCTTTCTTGTGAAGAACAAACAGGGTGAACAGATTGTGTCTGTTGTATGTCAATATCAAGTCATAGTAATACCCTTTCTTCTCAGAAGATTATATTATACATTGCAGTAAGAAAAGAGATAAGATAATATTTGCCAAACCCTGTGAGAAACCTCTACCTAAAAATTATTCCTGCTTACTGTTTTAATGTTTCTATTAAAGAATAAATGAGGAGGTGCTTCTTAAATATCCTTGAAATTCTCATTAGAATTATGACTGGATGCTCCTTGGCCCCTTGTATCTGCCCAGGAGAGATCACTGAAGGGTCCCTCTCCTCTTGAAGCTGCTACCTTCTCTTGTCCAACTTGGCTATGGTCACAGACAGCATTTCTCTATCTCTATAGATGGCAAGGTCCCAGAAAAGCTTAGAAATTTAGAAAATTCATCATAGAGCAAGAATTTGGAAACTTATATAAATATAAATTTTACCTAGATTTTGTTGAGCAAATGGTTTTACATAGAAAATAAAGGTGGGCACAGTGGCTCACGCCTGTAATCCTAGCGCTCTGGGAGGCCAAGGTGGGGGGATGGCTTGAGCTCACAAGTTCGAGACCATCCTAAGCAAAAGTGAGTCCCTGTCTCTACTAAAAATAGAAAAACTGAGGCAAAAGAATTGCTTGAGCCCAAGAGTTTGAGGATGCTGTGAGCTATGATGCCATGGCACTCTGCCGAGGGCAATAGTTGAGACTCCGTCTCAAAAAATAAAAACAGAAAAGAAAAGGCATAATATACTAACTGCAGTGGTCTCAATGTTTGTGTATCCCCCAAATACCTTGCACTGAAACCTAATTACCACTGTGAATGTAGAAAGAGGAGGAGGTGCCCGAGCTCGCTCTCCCTCCATATGCGTGAGCCGTGGAAGACTGTGTGAGCTCAGTCAAGAAGGTGGCCGTCTGCAAGCTGAGAAAGGGCCTCCGTCAAGAACCTGATCTGCTGGTGCCTTGATCTTGGACTTCCAGGCTACAGAACTGTGAGAAGTAAGTGTCTGTTGTTGAAGCCACCCGTCTGTGTTGTTACAGCAGCTCAAGCTGACTCAGGCAATCTGCTTCTGCCTATTCCTGCGTCCTAAATGCACCTGTGTTTGCGTCTGTTCTTTGTGTCTGCAAGTCAACTTTCAATGTTTCTCCTTCTTCTGGATGTGCGCTTGTTGTTTGATCCAGTAATGCTGTAGGCATTTCTATAAGGTAAAGGTGATGTTGGCACTTATATTTTTTAAGATTTTTATGTATTTACTATCATTATTATTATTTTACAGTTATCACTATTGAGCCCTGATTTTATTTACTTTTTTGGAGATAAAGTCTCACTCAGTCGCCCTGGGGTTGAGTGCCATGGCATGATAGCTCACAGCAACCTCAAACTCCCGGGCTCAAGTGATCCCCTTACCTCCACCTCCCGAGTAGCTGGGACTACAGGTGTCCACCACAACACATGGGTATTTTTTAGAGACGGGGTCTTGCTCTTGCTCACGCCAGTCAGACCTTATTTGTCCATGCCCATAATTATTACAGAGTTGTAACCACAGCACATTTCATTTTTAATCTTGTCTCTTTTGTGAAACATTACTCCTTAAGCATTTTATCAAAATGTATAGTTATATCAGTGATTTATCAGATCTCACTTGATGAGATCTGATCCAATAAATTTCCCTAACAGGTGTCAGATAGCTAGACAAAGTTCTTGTAATGGGGGTGAACTCACAGCCCTGAAGAAAAAATTCCTGTAGAAACAGCTGTAATTACAACATTGCCAGGATGCCTGGTTCTTTGGCTTGACATTATTTGTTTTACTGCCCTTTTCTTGGGGAAGCTCCCTACCCATGATACTTCGCAGCTCTGTGTAGAAGTACTGAGACTACAATTAGAGCAACGAGAATAAATGTTTAGTTTTGAAAACAGTCTGTTCATTGGTTCTAGAATAAGATCACTAATTGCCCGGAATCATTTAATGACCTCAAAGTGACTAATTTGCCTATTTTTGAGAATTTTTAACAACCAATCACTCTTTCCCATGCCCTGAACTGTCTCTACACTTTGTATCTCTTCTTTAATTTTTTTTATTGTTTCAGGTTAATTGAGGGTACAAAGAATTAGGTTACAATGTTTGCATTTGTTAGGTAAAGTCCCTCTTATATTGTGTCCTGCCCCCGGTATGCCCCCTAACATCATGCCCATTAAATGGGAGCCACCCCATTCCTCCCCTCTCGCACTCCCTAGCTCCTCCACCCCCCAGCTTCAATTGATTCGAGTTTTTCCTCTTAAGTGAGCGTGTCTTTGATCGTCTACTGCTTTCATATTAGTATTGAGTACATTGGATTCTTGCTTCTCCATTCTTGTGATACTTTACTAAGAAGAATGTGATGGCTGGGCGCAGTGGCTCATACCTATAATTCTAGCACTAAGGAAGGCTGAGGTGGGTGGATCGCTTGAGCTCAGGAGTTCAAAACCAGCCTGAGCAAGAGCAAGACCCCATCTCTAAAAATAGCTGGGCGTAGTGGCAGGTGCTTGTAGTCCCAGCTACTTGGGAGGCTGAGGCAAGAGAATTGCTTGTATCCAAGAGTTTGACTGTAAGCTATCATGCCACTGCACCCTACTGAGGGTGATAAAGTGAGACTCTGTCTCGAAAAACAAACAAAAAAAAACTAAGATGTTTCAACTCTATCCAGGTTAATACAAAAGATGTAAAGTCTCCATCTTTTTCATGGCTGAATAGTATTCCATGGTATACATATGCCATATACTATGACTAACGGCTTCTTAATTTATCCCTGGGTTGGTGGGCATTTAGGTTGTTTCTACCTTTTGGTGATTGTAAATTGAGCTGTGATAAACAGTCTAGTGCAAATGTCCTTGTGATAAAAAGATTTTTTTTTTCCTTCTGGGTAGATGCCTAGTAATAGGATTGCAGGATCAAATGGGAGGTCTAGTTTGAGCTCCTTGAGGATTCTCCATAGTTCCTTCCATAAAAGTTGTATTAGTTTGCAGTCTCATGCATGTCTTCTTTCAAATTGGAAAAGTAATAAAGCAAAGAGAAGGCTTGGAAACACTGGGAATTGGGCATACTTTCCTGTGGCTAAGGTTTTAATTTGTTTCCCCATAGAGCACAGTATTGTCCCACACTTAGCTTTCTGAGGGCAATTTAGCAACAGGATTTACCTAACAGAGCAGTTTGGGCTCCATCTCATTTTAGGTAATTGCCTCTCTTTTCAAAGCTTGTTTCTCCGGTGCTTCTGCTGGTCCTGGTCCGTCAGACAGCCACATTTAGCCCAGGATCTGTTGCTCTCAAGGCAATAGAAAGAACTGCTTGATTTCCTTCGTCAAATATCCAGCACGAAATGTAAGTCAATGTGTAAAATAAGGAATTCGACACCAGTCATAAAAATCTACCCACAAACAGGCGGGGAATGAAAATAAACCCCTAACCAGTATGGCCAAGTCAATAAAAGATTTCATAAACCCGGGAAACACTAACATTACTGACAGCTGGATATCTAATCTGAGTCATTACCCAATTAGGCCGACCTACACGATGTTTGCCCAATCCTGGGTATTTTCATTCAAAAGGCTATGCTTTCTGGGAACTGGGTTTGCTAACACCTTAATAAAGTTAGTCACTGCAAACAAAGAGCCTGTCTCAGATTTTTTTTTTTTTTTATAAATTTTTTTTTTCTGCTAGAGTTTTCAGTCTTTGTGTTTGAGTACAATTCAAAAATGCTTTACTTCAAATAGCGGAGCATGTTTTCAAATATTCATTGCAGCCAGAAAGGGAAAATGTCATTTTCTTTTTCAGGACTGACTTTGTGCCCTCTAAGAAGATATTTTTGGGGTATTGGCTGCCAGAAATTGACCAAACCACACCTGAGAACTGTTCCCAGAGGCTCCACAGCACTCAACCAAAATGCCCTAACAGACGCTTGGCCAAACAGTGAGCCCTCGGGACCTTAGATAAGCCCAGCACATCCTCACTCCCTGGAATCTGACTGTGGAGGAAAGGATCAGAAAGACTGTAAATAACAGAACGTGATTCAGCCCCATGGCAATGCCGTGAAAAGATTCTTCACTACATCCATGAAGTAATTCTGATTCCTCTTGTTTTCTTGTCTTTTAATTCTCTGAATTACTCCATCCTTCTAATACATTTCTTTTTCCTCCTCAAGTTAATCAGAGTTAGTTTCTGTTGCTTGCAGTCAAAGAATCCAACTTGCTACCTTTGCCACTCCGGGGCACCAGCACACAGTTGCAGAAGGAACCACCCCTCTTGTATTCTGTCAAGTTGTGAATGGTGCCCTTGTCATTGTACAAGTCAGGGCTCTGTCATGACAGTCTGTTCTGTACACTGTTGCTACTGTTATCTTTCTAAAAAACATATAAGAACATGTCACGTCTTTCCTTGCAAACCTTCAATACCTCTCCATCAAGACACTCTATAATGGCCTCCAGCTAGTCTACTGAGCACTACCGTCCTAAGCCCCTCCCTTTCATACCATCTTGCACCCAAGGCTGGGGTGATTAGACAAGCCATGTTTCAACACACCCTGTATTCTCCAGCTTCCAGGACTCGGTCAGCGTGCAAATCTGTCCCCCCCCCCTTTCCTCTTAGTACCATGTTGGTCAATATTCCAACCACCTCTACAGGTCCTGGTGATATTCTACTGTTGTTGACTTCCTAAGCCTTCTTGGTCAAAATGCATTTAATTAAATTAATTAATTAATTTATTATTTTGTTTAATTATTTGAGACAGAGTCTCACTCTGTCACCCTGGTAGAGTGTAGTGGTGTCATGACAGCTCATTGCCACCTCAAACTCCTGAGCTCAAGTGATCCTCCCACCTCAGCCTCCCAGAGGGCTAGGATTATGGTCATGAGCCACCGCCCAGCCTGCACTATAGTTCTTCATCTTTGGTCAACCAGTTGTGCTTTGTTTGGACCTCTGGTTACCACACTCCCTATTGCTTGTCTCCAATGAGAGTCTTAGGCAAAGGTGTCTTTACCTTGTTTTATTCTGAGCCCCTAGAGGTCAAGGACTGTATAACCTGCACTTACACCGTGTCTCCCATTACCAACTCCCCACTCCCTTTACCCCAGAGCACCACACTCAGGTGCGTTTTCCATTCAGCTGATGGAAGTGTTTAAAATTGCCCTGAAAGCAGCTTAGGGAGCTGAAGAGAGTCAATCTGGGGACTCTCAGTCATTTTTCTGAGCTGGCTTTATCCTTTATGTTCCCTACCACACAAGTCCATCTCACACACTGTGCCCACGTCTCCCAGGGGGCTCTGAGTTCCCATTCAGCTTTATCACGACTATGCAACTAACAAGAAGCATAGAAATCTTCAGGTCAGTTTCCTTCGCTTTTTTACTAGAGAGAATCATGCAAAACACCTGATGGGATGAGTGAGTTGAATGAATAAATGCATTCAGGGAAGAAATTTTTCTTAAAAACACACAAAACAGATGTGTTTCTGTTTTCTTTTGTTCTTTTCTCTTTTTTGTTTGAGATGCACTCTCACTCTGTCGTCCTGGGTAGAGTGCGGGGGCGTCTCATAGCTCACAGCTACCTCAAACTCTTGGGCTCAAGCCATCCTCCTGTCTCAGGGTCCTGAATAGCTGGGACTACAGGGGCCTGCCACAACACCTTGCTAGTTTTCTACTTTTAGCAGAGAAGGAGTCTCGCTCTTGCTTATGCTGGTCTCAAACTCCTGAGCTCAGGCAATTTTGTCCACCTCAGCCTCCCAGAGTGCTAGGACTACAAGCGTGAGCCCCCATGCCCAGCTTTTTCAAATATAAAATGACTCATCATCATTCTTGGAGCCCTATTTTCTGAGAGACACTGAGCATGCATGTAAGTTAATGTCTTTGATAACACTATCTTAAATTTTAATATGGAGAAAATACAGTTATGTATACAAAAGGAAGATCACATGATTTATTATATTACTTTTTTTCTTATTAAAATACGTCAGATTGAGGCCAGGTATGGTGGCTCCCGCCAGTAATCCTAGCACTCTGGGAGGCTGAGGCGGGTGGATTGCTTGAGCTCAGGAGTTTGAGACCAGCCTGAGTAAGAACAAGACCCGTCTGTAAAAAATAGCTGGGTGTTGTGTTGGGCACCTGTAGTACCAGCTATTTGGGAGGCTGACGCAAGAGGATCGATTGAGCCCAAGAGTTTGAGGTTGCTGTGAGCTATGAAGCCATGGTACTCTACCAAGGGTGACAAAGCAAGGCTCTGGCTCAAAAAAAAAAAAACCATAAATAAAATGAATTATGTCAGATTGTAACCAGAATAAAAATAATAATAGAACTTAAGGGCATGATCAAGGAGGCTAAATTTCTTACTTGGTAACTCTGCATAGTTAAAAGTGGCCTATATATACTTTTAAATGCTATTTTATTGTAATGACTTGTTTCCTTCCTGGAGGAACATTCATCCTTGTTACTTTTGTAAACTTCTATTGCTTTTTTTTTTTTTTTTTTTCCAGATTAATATGAGGCTACAAACAATTAGGTTATAATATTTGTATTTGTTAGGAAAAGTTCCCTGTTATAGCTGTATCCCACACCCAGGAGGTGTGCCATATACCCTTACACTATGGCCACTGAGTAAGAGCACACCCATACCCCTCCCCTCCCTTTTCCCCCTCCCCAGTCTTTTTAGCCTAACAAGGTGATTCGTTTTCCTATCCTGAATCACTGACTGTAACTTCCTAATAAAAGGTCATTACATTCTCTGTCATGGCCCCTTTGAAACTTCCTCATTCTTGATTCTCTAAAAAAAAGAGAATGATTTTTCATCACTAATGAAAAAATGAAGGAAGGAGGAAGAAAGAAAGGAAGGAAGGAAGGAAGGAGGGAAGGAAGGAAGGAAGGAAGGAAGGAAGAGATAGAAAGTTTTTGGTTACCTATTTACTGTCATCTATCACTGAACCAGGGTCAGAAGCCACCTTCTCAAAACAACTTAAAGTAAGCTTTTTATTAAGATCGATGCTTTAGTTCATTCTTCTCTTTCCTGTGGGAGTTATTAACATCAAATATGACATTTCCTACAATGTTCCTCTTGGTGTACCTCAGGCTATTCTTTGCAAAAAAGTTCTTTGTGATTCGGATTCCCTTCACCATCCTGGGCCTCTAAAACTTTCTCTGCTACCAGACCCCAGTTTCTGGTCTCCATGGTCCTGGCTCCCCTCCTGCTCCAGCTCTGTCCTCCCTGCCCACAGCCGTGCACACCCTCCAGGTACAGAAGTTGTCAGGTCCTCTAAAGCTGCAGTCTCTAACCTCAGGCTGCGGACAGCACTGGTCCATGGCCTGCTAGGAGCTGGTCTGGCACAGAAGTGAGTGAGCAAGCATCTCCTGTATTTACAGCTGCTCTGCTAGATCTTATAGGAGCAAGAACCCCACAGTCATCCGCACGTGGGCGGGACCTAGGTCGCACTCCATATGAGAATCCAGCACCTGATGATCCGAGGTGGAGATGTAATGTGCTTGAATAGTCCCCAAACCACCTTCTTTACCCCCCTTGGAAAAATTGTCTTCCATGAAACAGTTATCTGGTGCCAAAGTGGTTGGGGACCATTTCTCTAGGGTACTTCCCAGACACACCCAGATGACTTTGTCACAGCCTTCTCTCTGCCCAGTTTGCACCTCTTGAACTTTGTCACACCGAGTGTTGTCATGTTTTTGTCTAAGTGCTCCTCCTAAGGTCAGCAGCCATATCTCCGCCTTCACAATTCCTCACACAGTGGGGACTCATCATAAGCCGGATTATGTCCTTTTTTTTTCTTCTTTCTACCCAGGAAAATGCTCCCACCTTCTTTTGGAGCAGACACACAGATTGAGTGATGTTGTTTCTCAAAAGACTCCAGGTGGTCTCTCCTGGTCCTTTACATGAAATCTCAATATTCCTCCAGTTGGGGAAGTCCTGAGCCTGTCCCCTCCGAGGCCACACACTTGCTTTCCTGTCTCCATGAACTGCACGTGCTCCCGCCCAGTTTCCCTGTCTTTTCTTCCCCCTGTGGCCATGCTTTGTTTCTGGATATTCTTCCTGTTCACATCAGCTCAGCAGGAAGAACACAGATAGTAACACCTGAGAAGTGTTGAGATCACTCCTCCAAGGTTCTTTCCCCACCTCTCAAGCTGCTTTCCCTATTCAGTGCTATTAAAACCCCAATTTCCTCTTCAGGTGCTATGTCCTCCTCAAGACTACCATAGTTAAGACCTTTTCCTCAAATTCACTGGTCTTTAACTCCTTCAGAACACCTGCTCTTTTAAAATGACAAAACGGTAGATTTAGCATCTTTTCTTTTCTTTTTTTTTGAGACAGAGTCTCACTATGTCATCCTGGGTAGAGTGCTGTGATGTCATAGCTCACAGCAACCTCAAACTCTTGGGCTTACGTGCCTTGGGCTTCTCTTGCCTCAGCCTCCCATGTAGCTGGGACTACAGGTGGCTGCCACAATGCTCGGCTTTTTTTTTTTGTTTTGTTTTGTAGTTGTCATTGTTTGGCAGGCCCAGGCTGGATTTGAACCCAACAGCAACCTTGTATGTGGCTGGTGCCACTGAGTTACAGGCACCGAGCCTATCCATCTTTCCTTTTAAAAAAGTCTTAAGATTTAAATTAATTTCAAATTACACAAGTAATATAAATTGTACAAAAAAAAGAGTTATAGACAAATTTAAACTCTTCTTACTT
The DNA here is from genome assembly GCA_963574355.1 of Loris lydekkerianus. Lineage (NCBI taxonomy): Eukaryota > Metazoa > Chordata > Mammalia > Primates > Lorisidae > Loris > Loris lydekkerianus. The sequence continues at coordinate 1,591 of CAUYPK010051288.1, read as the reverse complement.
CCAATCTTAAATATTTTCACCAAACTGATATGTATCCTTTCAGATTGTTTTCTATGTATGGACATGTAAGTCTGGGTAGCTGTGGAAATATGTAGAATTATTTGGTTTGGTTTTGAGAACTATTCATAGGAGTCAAGGCCAAACCTTCCAGAAATTATAAATGCCTATCATAGCCTTTTGTAATGTCCTTGTCCTGTGTATTATAGAGGCAAATTGTTCTCCCAAACAGCCAAACTGAAGTATATCTGATAATAGCTGCAGCTTTTTAAAAAATAGCATCATAGAGGATGCTGTGGCCTCACCTTCTACTAGGAACAGGTGAGGGAGGCTGGGATCCCTAAAAGAGTGGTTACAAATGTTGACCACCATGTTCTAGGAGGTCTGCTTCTCTGGGCCGATCTCGCTGTTGGAACCTCAGACTTCCATCGTGGATGCTGCAAATAACAGCAAGGAGGCCTGCTGCACTCAGTCAGAGTTCTTCTGTCTAGATCTTTGGATAAAACAGTTTCAAAACTTCACCTGACATAAGTTTGGTTACTTTTGTAAAGCAAAACCAAACAAGCCAAATGCCACTGGGCCCCTGGCAGCTTCCTCATATTTAATACCTGATGAGGGCCTGGTCTGTTTGTAAGACAAGCTAGAGACGATGAGAAAGGGAAGCCAGTACTTCTTCCCTGAGTGCACCATTGTTCCTCTGCGTTTTTCATTTCATAAGGCATTCTGGCTGCATGCCGAGGAACCGAAAGTTGTTGGTTAATGGACGCTAATGGGAAACCTAATGGTGCATCGGAGGGCCTGTACACTTTGCACTGTGGTCCATGATTTATGGAGAGGTGATGGCACCACCAGTTCTTTCATAAGCAAAAGAAGCATCTTATCTGAAAGATGTTTTTCTGATAATGCGGTGAAGCCTCTTTACCCCCTGCACAGGAGGTTGAACCAAGATGAAATAATACCAGGTGTCACTCAAGTTTTCCTACAGCAAAATATATCTACATATGTAAATAAATATGTATGTTACCAATCTATATAAAATCTCTTTTTGAATGAAACATTGTTTATTATTTTATTTTATTTATTTTGAAACAGAGTCTCAAACTGTTGCCCTGGGTAGAGTGCCATGACATCATAGCTCATAGCAACCTCCCACTCTTAGGCTTAAGCAAGTCTCTCCCCTCAGCTTCCCAAGTAGCTGGGACTACAGGCACCCACCACAACGTCCAGCTATTTTTTGTTGTTGTTGCAGTTGTTGTTGTTGTATTTTTTTTTTAGCTGGCCTGGGCTGGGTTCCAACCCGCCAGCCTCAGTGTATGTGGCTGGAGCCCTATCCACTCAGCTACAGGCACTGCCTGTTTATTATTTTAAAACATAGAAATATTAAATAATCAAAGGGACTCACCGGCACAGAAATAACCCACTGTTATTATTTTCATTTGTGTTTTTCCATCTTTTTTTCTTTTTTTTTTTTTTTTATTGTGGAGAAGGGGCAGGGAAAGAAGGCGGGGGAAGAGGTGAGTGACAGGGTCGGGCCAGTGGCATGGTACCACATTGGCTGTATCTAGGTAGAGGCAGTTTCAGGCCGGGCCTTGCT